>OZ010598.1:65348322-65453322 GCA_963932145.1 Acanthosepion lycidas | reverse complement strand
GAGTGAGGATAATTCGACCATGTCATGGCAGACTGGTGGAACGAGAGAATGTAACTCGTCTGGACATCTTCCTTGAAAATAGCGAGTGGGTAGCAAGAGGCTAGCAGTGTTTCGTTTGTGGGAAAGTGATTACTGGGTAGAAAATAATTAATCGCCCACAATGCCATGCAGACGCTTTTTGAACTCTGTCAAGGCTGGAAAGTGAGGATTGGACATCTCCAGCCCGGATATGGCAGAAATACTCAATTTTTGCTCTGATCTGGCTCTAGTACAAATAGAGCCTGGCAGAAGGAGTCAGGTAGATTCTGTGCGGTACAAGAAACTGACCTTGTTTCCAGCATCTTTAATGATGGATCGCATATACATGTTCATAGGACCCTAGGGTTGCTGGAAACTCAGGACAGCTGAACTTCGGCGCCCTTACAAATATAATTCTTCACCAGGAGAGAAAATGAAAATGTAGAATAATGAGTTTATTCCAATATACAACTTAATACAAGCTGAAGAAAAATATTCATTATTCAACCTAAAATATTTTTCTAGCATTCAGATCTTCAAATCTTTTCATTGCACTTTCTACACCTCTCTTCTTTACAAGATCATTTTCTATTGACAAAATAGCTAAAGAATTTCATCTGTCTTGAGTCATGGACGACCGCAAGTATGTTTTTTATACGCTTTAGTTTTGAAAGATCCCAAACACATGACATGGAATCATAATGGTACTGGCCCTGGTCTCAGCTATGGTCCCAGCAAATAGTGAGCCCCTAAACTGTGGTCAAAACACTATGAAAGTATAAAAACATATTTTTATGGTAAAATAGCATCAATTTTCTTAATAAAAAAATTATCAGCAATACATTTTTTTAAAAATAAATTATTACTGCTCCCAAGAAAATTAAATTTACTACACTAAATGACCCATAAGGAGTCCCTTTATCTATCTCCCTTTCTCTCTCTCTTTCTCTCTCTCTCTCTGACAGAGAGAGAGTAAGTGGTGCATGATACATTGAATTAGAACAATCTACAGCGATCATCTGAAGAAGGCTGGAGTGTACAACATCCAAAACATCCTGAAAACGGCAATGAAAATGAAGACAACAGTTCAAACGTAAATAGTGTAAATAATTACAATATCTCATATATATATATATATATATATATAGAGAGAGAGAGAGAGAGAGAGTATCAGAAATACTTTTACAGACTTCATGACACCAAGGTCCATATAAATGCCACTAAACAAACAATATTGAACAAGAAAATATAGACAAGAAATCTTCTGAAAAGGAACTCAAAAGTTCCATTGCATAGTCTATATTAAGTGAATCAGAATGGGTTCCAAGACAATTCATTGACAAAGATGAAGTCTGGTAAATCAATGACTGTCTTAGAGCATCTGGTGAGGTATTTTTCAAGAAATGTCTTTGTCCTTGGTCTTCTTACTCTGTCAGTGAATCAGAATGGGTTCCAAGACAATTCATTGACAGAGATGAAGTCTGATAATGCAATGACTGTCTTGGAGCATCTGGTGAGGTATTTTTCAAGAAATGTCTTTGTCCTTGCTCTTCTTACTCAGTCAGTGAATCAGAATGGGTTCCAAGACAATTCATTGACAAAGATGAAGTCTGGTAAATCAATGACTGTCTTGGAGCATCTGGTGAGGTATTTTTCAAGAAATGTCTTTGTCCTTGGTCTTCTTACTCAGTCAGTGAATAAAAATGGGTTCCAAGACAATTCATTGACAGAGATGAAATCTGATAAAGCAATGACTGTCCTGAAGCATCTGGTGAAGTGTTTTTCAAGAAATGTCTTTGTCCTTGGTCTTCTTACTCTGTCAGTGAATCAGAATGGGTTCCAAGACAATTCATTGACAGAGATGAAGTCTGATAATGCAATGACTGTCTTGGAGCATCTGGTGAGGTATTTTTCAAGAAATGTCTTTGTCCTTGCTCTTCTTACTCAGTCAGTGAATCAGAATGGGTTCCAAGACAATTCATTGACAAAGATGAAGTCTGGTAAATCAATGACTGTCTTGGAGCATCTGGTGAGGTATTTTTCAAGAAATGTCTTTGTCCTTGGTCTTCTTACTCAGTCAGTGAATAAAAATGGGTTCCAAGACAATTCATTGACAGAGATGAAATCTGATAAAGCAATGACTGTCCTGAAGCATCTGGTGAAGTGTTTTTCAAGAAATGTCTTTGTCCTTGGTCTTCTTACTCTGTCAGTGAATCGGAATGGGTTCCAAGACAATTCCTTGACAAAGATGAAGTCTGGTAAATCAATGACTGTCTTGGAGCATCTGGTGAGGTATTTTTCAAGAAATGACTTTTTCGTTAGTCTTCTTACTCTCTCAGTGAATTAGAATGGGTTCCAAGAGAATTCATTGACAAAGATGAAGGTAATTGGTTTACATGGGACAGATGATGAAACATTTAGCAGAAATCATACCACTCTAAAATATCCCAATCTGTTGTGATGAAAATAAAATGCCAAACTAATTCATCCAATTAAATAAACCTAATAAGAAACTTTCTTATTTAATAATTTCCTTGTTTTGCGGTTCAATGTTCTAAGTTCAGGATTTTGACTAGTGGATTTGGTCGCATAGTAATAAATAGTTCAGCCCATGCATTTGGCAGTGCAGGTATAGACTCATTGGAAATCGAATCTGCCATAACTGAATATTACTATAAAAAGAACAAGATGAGATATTGCAAGATATAGATAGTGGTAGGAGAACAGTCTTCTCCCATAGTTTAAATAAAGGGTTCACTCAGAAATTCCCTGCCAATAACTCAAATCAATAGATACCCACAAAGCTATATATATATATATATATATATATATATATATATATATATATTTTAAAGAAAAACAGACCAATTTAAGGTTCCATTATAATAATTCATTTCACCAGAGCTCTTTTAAAGAACTACGAATAATCAGATAGCACTTCCAAAAATGAAACGCAAAATGAAATGAAAATTGATGGGTAGTGTAAGTTTTTGTAATTTAACAGAGAGTGTAATAGGGGTAGTTAGAGAGACATAGTAGAGCTTAGGGAGGGTTTAATTTAATATCTCTCTCGATTATACTTAGTATTGGGGGAGGAGGAGTGACCAGACCTTGACCTATTTAGATGGTTAACTTAATAGAAGTGATATATTGAAATTGGAGAGGAGAAGGGAGAAAAGAAAAAGGAAAAAGAAAGAAGAATACATATATATATATATATATATATATATATATATATATATATATATATATGTGTGTGTGTGTGTGTGTGTGTGTGTGTGTGTGTATATATATATATATATATATAAAATAAAAAATATAATTGGAACATAAGGTGTGAGGGTATGTACAGAATTCAGTTTGGTTCAGACAAACTCATATATACAAGATACAGTAGAGTCAAGCGCTGCTTCAACTATGATGAAAATATACTAAAAAAAATGATAACTCTAACATTTTTAGGCATTTAAAACAACATGCCTGGTCGCATACACAATTCCGTAAAATCCTTGTTGAAAACACAACTATACTTAAACATAAAAACAATAAACAAAAACTAAAAATTCTTGAAGCTTTAAACATAAAACAGTTGAAACCTAACCTGAACAAAATAAACTATGAAATCTCTGCAAATCTCCTTAAATGCCTATAATTTATAACACAAGGAATTGGTTTATACCAACAGCTTCCCATACTTAATACTTCTCGTTTTTCACTCTTGTATATATATTAGGACCTAAGTTCTCACTATATATATATATATATATATATATTGGGATATAAGTTCTCACTGATTTTTCATGAAAATTAATGTTTTAATTACAAAAATTACTAAAAAACATCTCACTGAAAGTATTGTCAATTGCTAGCCACTATTTTTCCCCTCTTTCTGGCCGCATTTCAATTTTACGTCAGAAAAATTACATCTTTTGAGGTTAACCACTAGTCAACACATTTTTTGGCATTTTCATAAAAAGGTAAGTGCTGCTCAGCAAGGCCATGTGCCATCAATGGGAATACGTGATAATCAGATGAGGCAATGTCTGGTGAATATGGTGGGTGGGGTAGGACGTCCCATTTAAGCGTTCCCAAGTAGGTTCTCAGCCATTTTGCAAAATGTGGCATTATGTTGTCATGTTGCAAAATAAATTTGTTGTGTCTCTGCCTGTATAGCAGCCATTTTTTCTTCAATGATTGGCTCAAATGCATCAATTGTAGTTGATAGCAATTTCCCGTGATGGTTTCTGTCACTTTGAGCAGCTCGTAATAAACTACACCCAACTGATCCCACCAAATGCAGAGCAAAAGCTTCAAACCATGGATATTCACCGATCTTGATGCATGATCTAGCTTAGCCCATGGTTTTCTACGCTTAGGGTTATCGTAGTGTATCCACTTTTAATCACTGGTCATGATAGAATGCAAAAAACCTTTCCTTTTCTGCTGTGGAAGCAGCTGTTCACACATGACAAGACGTCGTTCTTTCAAGCTTGCTTATAATACTTCTTTATAGATGCGTTACCATCTAAAATTACACATGCAGTTCTGGGAATGGCATCTGTTGGCAAACAGCAAGAACTTATTCAAGGTCCTAATATATATATGTATATATATATATATATATATATATATATATATATATATATATATATATATATATATGTATGTATGTCTGCATATATATATATATATATATATATATATTAGGTTGGTGCAAAAATAATATCGTTTTCTCACATAGTAACATATGTGAGAAAACGACATTATTTTTGCACCAACCTAATATATATTATATACATATATGGAAGAATATGATATCTGTAGAAGTCAAGTGACTTACCTGCCAACATGGCTGCCTCCTTCTATTTCCTTGTAAAAGCTGATTTTACCTTATTTTATAGGAGAGCGCCTAATACACCAGTTGGGTTGGTCCATTTTGCTAGAATGGACCTTCCCAATACATTTGCATGAGGGGTCTTTGTTCAGCTATATATTTCTCCATAAATGACTCAAGTCAGTTTTGGCTTTGGCTACATTTGCCTACTTGTGTGCTAAACCTCTGGCAAACTAGCTAATATTCAACATGGCGCTGTGAACAGGATACGATGACTGGCAAGAGCTACTTATCAAAATTGGCATTCCTACCGACTCTGCCAAAACCTATGCTGAATCGTTTGTGAAAGAGAATATTACTAAGGATAGCCTCTCTATGATAGACCGGGAAATCCTTAAAGAACTAGGTGTCACAACCATGGGACATGCCCTAGCTATCCTTAAGCTATCAAAGGAGCAACCTTTGACATCAGACAGCTATACGAAGGCCCCTGCAGCCAAACTCTCCCAGCTCCATTCAAATTAGATTGGACAACCAACGATCACACAGCAGCTGTCGAGCAAAAGCAACTCAGAAGATTTCAGCTACCAGATCGCCCTGAAGAAATCCCCTTTCCAGCAAACGAAGGAAATGTGGAGAACCTCAAAAAATGGTTACTGAAACAATTTGCTGATTCAGCATTTAATACTGATGGGCAATTCCCAGCCATGTCTGGTAAACCAGCACATATCCACCTGAAGGAGGGGGCAATCCCTAAGGCAAGACACAGACCAATACCAGTGCCATACCATTTAAAAGAACCAGTGAGGCAAGCCCTTATGCAAGATATAGAAAGAGGCATATTAGAACAAGTGCCCATTGGTACTCCAACAGATTGGTGTAGCACGATGGTCATTACAACAAAAAAGGATGGTCGACCGAGGCGTACCATCGATTATCAATATTTAAATTCGCAATGCAAGCGAGAAACCCACCATACTGCCTCACCTTTCCAGCTGGCAATGCAAGTGCCACCCAATACCAAGAAAACAGTACTGGATGCTGTCGATGGCTACCACTCTATTATATTAGATGAGGAGTCCCAACCGCTCACAACTTTTATCACAGAGTGGGGAAGGTTTATGTACCTTAGAATGCCTCAATTCGCAATTACAGGTATAATTGCATTACATGTTCAAGGAATGCCCCAAGTCTACCACATGAACCAATCCAAATGACACCTACACCTGAATGGCCATTTCAACAGATTGTAATGGATTTGTTCTATGTTAAATCCTTCACATATCTTGCTTGTGCAGACAGGCTCACTGGATGGCTCATTCTGTACCGCATCAAGCCAGGGCAAGCGGTTGCTTCCAGGTTGATTTCCATCTGCAGAGAAATATTCCAAACATATGGTGCACCTGAGGAACTTAGTACAGATGGTGGACCGCCATTCTCAGCTTACTCATTCCAACAGTTCCTAAAAACCTGGGCTGTTAAGCAAAGAATTTCATCAGTGGCCTATCCCCAGTCTAACGGACGTGCAGAATTGGCAGTCAAGACTGCAAAAAGACTCATAAAAGACTGCACAGGACACCAGGGTTCCTTGGACAATAACATGGCAGCACAAGCAATCTTGCAATATAGAAACACCCCTATCCAAGGCATTGGCTTATCACCAGCGCAACTCCTGCTTCATAGACGTCTTCGAGATTTTATCCCATCGCACCCACAGTTATATAAACCACACCCTGAATGGATAGCCGCAGCGCAAAAACGAGAACAGAGATTATCCAAACGCAATGCAGACCTCATCGAGAAGTACAACCGTACTGCACATGCACTATCCCCACTTTATAAAGGTGACACAGTCTCCATTCAAAACCCAAATAGCCATCGATGGGACATAGCTGGGCGAATAGTAGAGACACTTCCCAACCGTCAATATAGAATTAGAGTTGCAGCATCAGGCAGAATAACCCTGCGGAACCGTAGGTTTCTAAGGAAACTTGAAGCACCCATAATCAAGACCCCCATACCAAGCGCCATGCCTGTGTCACCTGAGCCGACAATTACGGATACATGCAGACCACATCAATCTGCCAAAGACTTGGAAAATGGTGACATTACATTACAAAATAAACCAGCGTCCCAGGGCCCTACTCAATCACAGCCATCAAGAACGAGGATTCCCAGGGCGCTATCCCGACTACTCTCGTACAATCAGCCAGGCAATAGGGAATTAATTCCTCCCCAACGGCCAATATGCTTCCGCAATGGGGAGAGGAGGGAGATGTAGAAGTCAAGTGACTTACCTGCCAACATGGCTGCCTCCTTCTATTTCCTTGTAAAAGCTGATTTTACCTTATTTTATAGGAGAGCGCCTAATACACCAGTTGGGTTGGTCCATTTTGCTAGAATGGACCTTCCCAATACATTTGCATGAGGGGTCTTTGTTCAGCTATATATTTCTCCATAAATGACTCAAGTCAGTTTTGGCTTTGGCTACATTTGCCTACTTGTGTGCTAAACCTCTGGCAAACTAGCTAATATTCAACAATATCTAAATAACTAAATAAATGAATATATAGTTTATGCAAAACTAGGTAATCCGTATGGGTAGACTCAAGGAGGATGATATCTGGAGAGCTCAATGTAAATTCAGAGCAAATATGTTTGAATAAAAATAGATCACTTTAAGGTTCCATGTAATAAATTATTTCACCACAACCCTTTTGTTGAATATGTATATATATATATATATATATATATATATTCTGTTTATACATTATTTTTTATTGATACACTTATTTAAGTAAATTATCTGTTCTTTAATTAAACAGTATTAATTACAATTACTGGCCTGAATGTTCAAGAAATTATGTGTTCTCAAGCAGGAATTGAACCTGCTTCTTATGAGGAACTGCCATTAAACCTGGTGTGCTATGACCGTTCAACCACAGAGAACTTAAGCAAAGTTTAAATTAATGCTTTTAAACACACACTTTCGCTGATCATTCTCGATCTGTTATATCTGCTCTGAATTCTTGTCATAATGTAAACAATAACATATCATAGGACATGGATTAAATCCAATAAATATTTAGTATATTTTCTGTTTATTCATTATTTTTTATGGATATACTTACGTATAAATTTATGAGGTCATTCTTATTAATTGATTTGTGATAAACACTTAGTTTTTCGGTCATTTTCAATATGAATTAACCTGGTATGAAGGAGAGTTAATGTGTTTGCTTCTGTTTCATAATTACATTCCACTTTGTTTTAACTTATCTACTAAGTCATGTAGTGTTGTTTTGCAGTGATATATTAGTAGGGTGTCATCAGTATATAGGAAATATGTTGATTGTTTAGGTAAGCTACTCTCAAAGGACCAGATTCAAGAAACTCCAAGAAATATCAAACCATATTAACGAGAGGCAAATCCATGAATAATTCAAATTTTTCTTTATAAAAATTATTAAGAATAAAACAGAATTGATTTTGATGAGTCAGAAAATTTTTATGATTTCATTGATAGGGAGAGGGTCTATTTTTGATTATGTTAGTTGCTTTTTTAAAAAAAATCTTAAGTATTTGTTAACAGGAACATTGTTATAAAAAGTCTTAACATCCTAAACCAGTAGACTCAACTGGGATTCATATGGGCCCTGGAGATCCATGATACATTATTAGGGGGTCCACACAAAAAGATAGCAAATTGGGGGTCCACAATAATATTTTAGAGATCCATAGAGCAATTTCAATTTGAAAGGGTTGTTACAACTGAGAAGTGGAATTTCTAAAGTAATCTACACCATATTAAAATACTAAAAATAGAAAAACAACTCTAAAACTAGCAGAAAATAAGATCAAGTAATGTAAATTGGTGTCCCTTTTACTTTACCAGATGTTTTGATTGTAAAAGTTGAATAAAAACTAAGAAGGGTATATAAAAAAAGGATTATATAAAGATTATAATTTATTATATAAATTAATCAATATAGTAATAGACATTGTGAAAAGGGTTAATCATCTTGTTTCATTAAACATCAATGGAGCCAAAGAGAAAAAATTGCAGAGAAGCATCAGCCACAAGAATCTCATTGAATAAATCTGCACTGTTTGAAAATTTATTAATTACTCATATATTTTAAAATGGTTTATTATGAGTTATTTTACTAGTATACATAAATGTTCCATAGAATTTAGTTGTTAAATACAAGTTTATTTTCATTAAATTAGTTTTACTTCAAAATAAAGCATATTATTTCTATAATAAAATTCCTAAACTTATCTATAAATAAAATAAAATAAGCTTTTTTTTCATCAATATGGTTATGGAGACCACCAAAAAAAATTACAGGTAAAAGTGGCCCATGGGTAAAAAATGCTTGAGAATCACTGTTTTAAAGCAATGCATAATTCCTCATTGAGATTTCTACTACAAAAACAATTTCTTTTATGGTTCTTTGGAGTTCTTTCTGGTTTTTTGCCATTATTTAAAAAAATCATAAATTTTTCATTTATATAGTTCTTCTAAAGTGAACTAATTTATATAGTTCTTCTAAAGTGAACTAATTTATATAGCTCTTCTAAAGTGAACTAATTTATATAGTTCTTCTAAAGTGAAATAATTTATATAGTTCTTCTAAAGTGAACTAATTTATATAGTTCTTCTAAAGTGAACTAATTTATATAGCTCAACTAAAGTGAACTAATTTATATAGCTCTTCTAAAGTGAACTAATTTATATAGCTCTTCTAAAGTGAAATAATTTATATAGTTCTTCTAAAGTGAACTAATTTATATAGTTCTTCTAAAGTGAATTAATTTATATAGCTCTTCTAAAGTGAACTAATTTATATAGTTCTTCTAAAGTGAACTAATTTATATAGTTCTTCTAAAGTGAATTAATTTATATAGCTCTTCTAAAAGTGAACTAATTTATATAGTTCTTCTAAAGTGAACTAATTTATATAGTTCTTCTAAAGTGAACTAATGATATCTGTCCTCTTGCATGGCAGTGAGGGCTGTGCAATCTTCTAAAAGGTAAAGAAAAAGGCTTGAGGCAACAGAAATGGGGTTCTACAGAAGTATACTGAGAATACCATAGACTGAATATGTGAGCAACAAAGTGAGAGTTGAGGTTTCTGGAGATACATAATGAGGAAGGAGGGTTCGGAAAATCTGATACTCACAAGACAGATAGAGGGGAAGAGGCACAGAGGAAATCAATGTATAACATACTTGGTAAGCTTGACTGAATGGATGGTAGAACAGGGCTTAGGAGAAATAACAGAAAAACAAAGCTTATTAAGAGCTACAAGGGATAGGAAGTTGTAGAGAGCCACTGTCATTGAATAAATCTGCACTTTTTAAAAATTTATTAATTACGCACATATTTTAAAATGGTTTATTATAATTTATTTTACTAGTGTACATAAATATTCCATAGAATTTAGTTGTTAAATACAGTTTTATTTTTATTAAATTACTTTTATTTCAAAAATGATGCATATATGTTTCATTTGCTAATTATATAATAAAATTCATAAACTTTTCTATTAAAAATAATTTTTATTTTTCATTGAATGGTTATGTGGGTCCACAAATAAAAATTAAGAGTAACAGTGGTCCATAGGTAAAAAAGGTTGAGAACCCGATTGAAACTAATCATGAGTTTATCTGTCCTATTTATTCACCCTCAAAGTTTTAATATGTGATGAACTGATTGTGCCAAAGAGTGGTGAAATAATTTTTGTTATGGCTTTCTCACAATATTCCATTTTTCTTGACGGATATTCTATTATCACAATGTGGGATACTTAAGAATAAAAATGATAAAAGCGAATGCATCAGGAAACTGAATGAAACTGACTAGACTGCAAAACCAGACACAACTATTGGGTTGGTGCAAAAAAATAGTCGTTTTCTCACATAGTAACAGATGTGAGAAAACGCTATTATTTTTGCACCAACCTAGTAAAAAAAAAAAATTTAAAATTTTAAAATTTTAAATTCTAAAATTTTAAATTTTAAAATTTTAAATTTTAAAATTTTAAATTTTAAAATTTTAAATTTTAAAATTTTAAATTTTAAAATTTTAAATTTTAAAATTTTAAATTTTAAAATTTTAAATTTTAAAATTTTAAATTTTGGCATTGAACATCTTCAGCATTTCCTATCAGTGCATAATTATAATAGACACTCACATATACATATCTCCTCCTCTCCTTCCTACACATATATAATTTCGCCATATAAAATGTTGCTTTATTCTGATGAAGTACTACTCAAGGACAAAACGTGTTACACTGAATTTTAATCCACTTTGTCGTACATTTGCCTAATATCAATATCTATAACTTTATCTATAAAAAACAGATAAAACTTACACCAATAAAAAGTGCATTTCAGAAAAGCTGAGAAGGAAAAATTGCTGATATCCCCTGACGAGTGGACAGAGTGATTCACGGACGGATTGTCTATAAAACTCTGCAGATGGGATGCTGAAGGTAACATCAATCAGTGGATAAAATTCAGTGTTTTAATCCAAAAATAGTAAGGAGTTGACGATGGTCAGTCTGCAACAAAGAGTACCTTTTATGAATAAATCTATGAAATTTAGTCAATGTGAAAATAATTCCTAAGGCTTCCTTTTCTATTCGCGAATAACCCCTTTCAGCTGGTAATGGCGTCCGACATGTATGGGCAATTGGCTTTAACGATCCATCTTTTAACTTGTATAAAATGCACGCCCTGATGCCATAGGAGCTAGCATCACTGGCTACAGTGATTTCAAGATTTGGATTGTAATGAGTCAGGAACAGATCTGATGTAAGGACCTCCTTTATTTTCTCAAATGCTTCCTGGCATTTGGTTGTCCATTCCCACTCTTTATCTTTTCTCAATAATTCATTAAGTGGAGCTCTCAAACTGTACATTCTTGGGACCTAAAAAACATTGAGGAGCCGACACATTTTCTGGTGCTGGCATATTCTTTATTGCCGTTGCCCTATCTGGGTCAGGACATCTTCCGTCTTTGTCAATTATTTGCCCCAAGTACTTAATCCTCTCTAAGAAAAACTCACACTTCCCGTCTTTTAATTTGAATCCGTAATCCTGGATTCTCATGAACACCTGCCAGACGTGCGATTTGTGTTCCTCTATGTTCTCTCTTTTCATTAGGACTTCATTGGAATAGGCCACTGCAAAATCCAGGCTATTTAACATCGTGTCCATAACCTGTTGAAAAATGGAAGGGGGCGACCTTAACCCCGAACGGAAGTTAAAAAATTGTATAAACCCCTGTGGGTGTTTATGCAAAGGAGCTTCAAGCTTTTCTCGTCCACGGTTATTTGTAGATATGCTTCATTTAAGTCAATCTTAGAAAAATATTTTCCTCCACTGAGCTTAGCGAATATCTCCTTTGGACTTGGAAGGGGATAATGGTGATCCTTTAGGGCACGGTTCAGCTCCGTAGAGAAGTCAGTACATACATGAATCTCTTTGTTCCTTTTTTTTTTAAATATAAACTGTGGGAGATGCCCATTCACTATATTCAACTGTTGCCAGAACACATTTCCTCAAGTCGTTTCAACGCCTGGTCAATTTGATTTAACGAGGCAAATAGAACGTTACGTTTTTTTTCTTAAAAAAAAATGGGTGTACGTCTGGCTTCAACGCAAACTTAGCAGACTTTTTTTGTGCATTTTCCTAGTCATCCACTGAAAACGTCGGGAATTTTTTTTTAGTTCACCTTTCAACTTTTCTGCTTCGTCAGCCGACTTTTTGACATAATGAGTTAAGAGACATATCCCAAAGTTGAAACTGTTCTAACCAATCAGTCCCGAACAAATTACTCGTATTCTTCATAATATACACCTTTAAAGTTTTACCTTTGAATGACACGTTCGTTATAAGTTTGCCCATAAACTTAAAAGGGTCGCCAGTTACACTTTTAGCTATACGGTTCGTTCTTAACAAAGTTGTCTTTTTCCATGTTTGATAATTAATTATGGATAAATCTGAACCCGAATCAAGTTGTAGCCTTATATTTTTGTTAAATATTGGCACTTCAATATATTTCCTGATGTTACGATATTCTGGTTCATCAGACTTGGTAATTTTTACAAAAATTTTTTGTCTTGTTCTTAATCCTGCAGTGGGAACTTTTGTGTCCCAATTTATCGCAATTAAAATATTTTTTATCTTTAAAACGACAATTTCTGTACCAATGTAATTGACCACACCCAAAACATGGTCTTGACGGCAAAGTAACTTTATTATTTTTTTTTTTTGGTTGACCCTTTTTGAATTTTTCTTTGGCGTATTTTTTTAATGTGAGCCACGCCACTATGTACAATGTTTGTCGAATCCTCTCTGACGCTCACGAAACGTGTCGCAATCTTCGGCAACTTAACGTCGGGCTCGTTTTCAAACTTGTTGAGTAAACTACAAGGTATTTCGGCGTCTTTCGTTGAAATCAAACCCTGAATGAAAATCAGGCATTTAAAATTATTGACCCAGCACGAAAAGAAGAAGTTGCTATCAGATTTTTGAAGAGTAACAATGATCAATGTAAGTGAAATTTTTATTCTAGTGAACTAACATTGCATAATGTAAAAATATTTTAGTTGAATGTTATGTTAGACCGTCTAATATCAGTGAATCTGAAAGGAATTTTGATAAGAAAACTTTACGATATCTTAACGTCATATTCAATATAATGTATCAAAATAGTTTATCCTCAAACCATATGAGTATATAACAATATAAATATAAGATATATATTAGTAGATGAATGTTTTTATCTGCTGTTGGCAGTGAAATTATAAAAGTTATTTATCTTCAAAATAGTAATATTTTTTTGTTTGCTCATAATGTCTCCTCGCATTTCAAAAACAAAAACATCCAAGAAATTATGACCACAGATATGCCCGTGAATTTAAACAAAAACATCAAGAAACCAGTTTTTAGAATATAATTTTCTAATTCCTATAAATTGCTGTTTTATAGGGAAAAAAAGATATTCTCTGTTATAATATTCATTTTCTTTTTTATGTCGTGGCCCGTCAGGTCATAGATGATAATGGCTCTTCACAACTTCCTGCCTTTTGTTGCTCTAAATAATGGCAAAATACAGTAAGAAATTATGGTTTTTATAATTTCTTAAATACTTTTTTCTTCTTTCATGTGCTAAGTCACTTCAGAACATGGCTGATGATGGCTTTCTACAACTTCCTGTCTTTTGTTGCTCTAAGTAATGGCAAAATACAGTTAGAACTTATGTCTTATAATTTCTTAAATATTTTTTCTTCTTCTTTCAAGTGCCAAGTCCCTCCAGAATATGGCTGATCATGGCTCTTCACAACTTTCTCTCTTTTGGTTTGGTTTGTTTTGTTTTACGGCATATCAACCTCAATGGGTTATTTAATGCCGAAAATATTTATTGTTGGTAATGTTTTCTTCAATAATCTATTTCTGGGAATATTTTTCTTTTAAGAAATCTATAGCTGATCATATTTTTTCCAAAGAATGTATAACTCTTTGTATTGTTGGTATGTTTTTAAAGTATTGCTGATAATAATTTTTCCTTCAAAAATTATTGCTGGTAATATCTTTTTTATTACAAAGTATTTCTGGTATTAAAACCTATTTTTACACAAGTTTGGGTGTTAACTATTTGCCCATAGCTGGGACCCTAACAGGTGCTACCACCCCGGGTCAGGGTGGACCTGGGAACACCAGCATTTAAGAGGTGGTTCCACATTCCTCAAAATCTTCTGATCAGAGACCTTGCTGCTGGATGTAGTTTATCGTCTTACCCAGGACGCGGATGTAGTTCATCATCATACCCAGGACGGTTTCCCTCTTTTGTTACTCTAGGTAATGGTTTGGGCACCTCAAGGTGGTGTAATGGTTAGCAAGCTTGTCTCGCTAGATCAATTACGACTGAGTATTGAGTTCGATCCTCACTGGGTATCCCATACTTTCGGCCTTGTGCCACATCCGAGCTATACTTGGAAAATCACTACTCTAGGTAATGGTAATATAAAGTTAGAACTTATATCTTTTATAATTTCTTAAATGTTTTTTATTTTATTTTCATGTGCCAAGTCCTGTTAGAATGTGGCTGATCATGGCTCTCCAAAACTTCCTTCGTGTACTAAAAAGTACATTTAAAAGCATTGCCATCATGGCCGCTGAGAGGGTGCACTGGTCCAATCTTGTGTCCAATGAAGAGTTCCTCTGGGGCACTGGTCAGCTGAACACCCTCTGCCCCATGACTCAGTGCCATGCTGATGACCACTTGATCATAGTCATCTATCAGTTCGACCTGCTGTTTGCAAACTGGTGATGACCTTGTGGCAGATCATGCAGCCTCTAGGAAGATGTTGTTGGTCAGGACCTCTGAAACTCTGCCAAGACGTTGAGAGCTGGAGGTAGAACGTGGATCTCATGGACTCAATGTCAAATGTTATGAGATTTAGCAGCAGCAGATGTCATTCATCTTTTTCTGAATGTCTTCTTCCTCTTTCATGCACCATGTCCCTTCAGGAGGTGGGAGATCATGCTCCTCCACAACTTCTTTTTTTGTAACTCTAATTATAAAAGTACTGTGAAAAACAATGATGTCTTTTATTATTTCTTAAATATATTTTCTTCTTCTTCTCTGTGCGAAATTCCTCCTCAATGTTAGCAATCATGGTTCTCCCCAACTTCCTATCTTTTGTAGCACTTAGCAATGTTTATCTTTTTACTATCAACTCCCAGCTTTGCCATCCATTTACACAAGATATTAAGTATGTTATTCACTGTTTTCTTCTTGCCTTATGGCACATGCCTTATGGGTGTCAAATTCTCCAACTCCTCTTTCCTCATTATGTGTCCTAAAAATTTCACCTATCTAGTTTTGGTTCTAAGGTTAAGTTTCCTTTTGGTTCTCATTTTCCTGAAAACTTTGTCATTTCTCTCAACTCCTTCTATGGTATTCTCAGCATCTTTCTATAGAACCGCATCTCTGTTGCTTCAAGTCTCTTATTCATCTGTAAGGAAATTGTCCAGCGTTTATTGCCAGATAGGAGGACGGATATATTACATAAAATCTCAGCACAATTTTAGCTCAACAAATCATAAAATAATCTTAAAAACAATAATTTCTGGAAAGACATTGATCATCAACTCTACTCTCCATAAATGTTTTGAACTAGGACCCACTCTAAATGCTTAGACCATCCATTGATACGTTAATTGTCCTCTCTGTCAACATCACATTACAAAGATGAAGGTTTTCAAGATTGCTATCCAAATATCAGTCTAATTTATTTTTTAATATAGAAAACATTGCTTTATGTATTTATTAGTCACATATACAAGGGAAAGTAAAAAATTATCTGCACTTTTGCCATAATATCTCTTTAGGTTTGAAACACTGCCTCTTACCCATGTATGCTTATAGTTGGTACTATTGTATTTGCTACTGTTACAGTGCAAACATGGCCACCCTGCTAGCAGTGTGCACCAAGGAGGAACAAAGAACAGTGATCTGAATCTGCAGAGAATATGCTGTCTCATTAATGATAACTTGCTGGTTTGCCATTACCAATTATCAAACTGTAATATTTGCCTTATTCTACTAGTTTTTCTATTGTGGATGCAAATAACTTCAGCACAGCCTGTAAAAGAGTCAAACAAAATAAAGCAGAATCCCACATTGTTAACATGTGCATGATTCATATGAACATAAGACAAAGATTTTGTCTCCTCAGGCAATCTGTGCACTTTATTCTGCCAACAGTCTGGACATGATGGCATCCCTGTAATAGTCATTAAGAAGTGCGCCCCCGAACTGTCTCCTGTTCTCTCTAAACGGTATAATAAATGCCTCACTGCCACCTGCTTTCCTGCCTGTTCGAAGTCATCATCTGTTTTTCCAGTTTTTAAGAACTCTGGTGAAGCATCTGACCATCCAGACTGGATATTTACTCTGTCTCCTGACTAAGACGAATTGTGACACAAGGTTTTTTAAGGTGGGGGCCTGAGCACATACATCCGGGCCAGGAAAAAAAAATTGCCCGCAGCCCCCACAACTGTTGGTTGTGCTGGCCTTGGTGTGAACACCAATCTCTCTCTTTGGTGCAATAAGAAGGTGCAGCCATTCCCTGGGGCTGGGCACTTCTTAGCATAATTTTTCTTAGTCATGACTCTGTCCTTTGACGGAGTCGCCCATGGGTGCACTCTGGCCAAAGACTGAATCGCAACTGAGAGATGTTAAATAGGGTGTTACAAACCACTCAAGAGAGAGGTTTACACACTGACTCTTCGGACTATCAGCTGATTAGCTTCTACCTCTTTTTGAGAAAATACTAGACGTCTTAATCAATGGTGAATTGGTTCGTCACTTTTCATCGCAGGGACTTTTTTCAGACAAAAAATATGGCTTTCGGTTCTCCAGGTCAACTGCTGATGTACTGACGATAATTACGGAAAGATTCTATCATGCTCTAGATAAAAACAGTGAAGCCCAGGCTGTAGCATTAGACATCTTGAAAGCCTTTGACAAGGTTTTGGCATACAGGTCTTCTCCACAAGCTGAAAAGTTATGGTCTCTCTGGACACATTTTTGAACTGATCCAGTCTTTCTCGTCAAATTGTGTAATGAGAGTCATCCTAAATGGCCACTCGTCTAGATTCTTTTGTACTAATGTGGGTGTCCTCCAGGGATCCATCTTTGCTCCTACTTGGTTTTTAATTTTCATTAACGACCTTCCGAATGACATCAGCTCTCAACTTGGCATCTACGTTAACGACACAACCATTTAATCTTGTCTTGATAATAAGGCTGATCAGTCAGATAAGGTCAAAAATAGCAACTGATATCCAAAATGACCTCAAATCTGTTGTTAAATGGGGCAAAAGAGGGCCTGTTAATTTTAATGCTTCCAAAACTAAACTTCTTTCTATTAATCATCTGAGAAACCCCTCTCCACCTACCATCAGCATGCTAACCTCTAGGAAAGTGACTCGTCACATGTTCTCAGGTTAACATACTCAACTGAAATGAAGTGGAAAGACTATATTGAATTCATTGCCCAGTCAACTGCTAAGAAATTTTGTTCACTGCATCATGCAACACAGTTTTTCTCAACATAATCTATCTTAAAAATCTATAAGTCTATCATTCGTCCATGCGAGAATATTGCTGCCACATATGGTCTGGTGCTCCTGCTATTTACCTTGAACTCCTTGATAAAATCCAAAGAAGAATCAGCAATATTATTAGTCCTGATCTGGCAGCTCAGCTTTAGTCACTTTCTCGCCACCACAAGGTTACCTCTCTGTGTCTTTTCTATAAATAATTTTACGGTATTTGTTTGGATGAGCTCTTCGCTATGATACATAGACGTCATGAATTTAAGCACAGTACTAGACTGGTGTTGAGATCTCATCAATTTACAATTAAGCTGGTTAGATGTAACCGCAAGTTCTCTGCTAATAGTTACAGAGTGTGAGTTCAATACCCGGCTAAGGCAGTGGAGAACTTTCAGAGGGAAATTAACAGGAGATTACTGATAACTGACATTAATCTTGGCGCGTGGAAATAGAACAGTCTACCCCAGTGAGCGAAATAACAGGTTCAGTTTGAAATTCCAACCACATACAACAGCCGAAACATTGTAATAAATATGGCGACAAAGATGAGGACAATAGTCCGAATAATGTAAATAATGTAGTAAAAAAGCACCCAGAATTATGTAATATAAAAATATAATAAAAAACTTTAAAAAACAGGAACTTTGAAGAGAATTTCTAACATTTTCTAAATTCATATTTAGAACTGCATCTCTGCTGATTTATATCCATATAACCCCCACCCATGGTTTCTGCTATCATCTCTAACCTATGTCCCTACAAAGAATCTGGACTTGATGGTAACCCTATAACAGTTATTAAGAAATGTGCTCCCAAACTGGCTCCTGTTCACTCTAAACTGTATAATAAATGCCTCACTGTCGCCTTCTTTAGAACTTTGCCAGAATGAGGTAGATGACTAATGGATAGAAGGATCAAACACTTGTTAAGAGAATTTCTAACATTGGAGGAAAGCAAGAAGCAACAAGGCATTTATTGCTGTTTAAAGGAAATGTGGGTCATTTCAGGAAAATTAGTAAAAAAAAGTGTCCAGAATTATGTTATATAAAAAAAAATAGTTAATATTAGGTTGGTGCAAAAATAATGACGTGATAATGTCGTTTTTGACGTATTTTTTCACGTCAAAAAACGACATTATTACGTCATTATTTTTGCACCAACCTAATAGATCTTTCAGGATAATACCTTTTTTTGGGGGGTGGGGGGACAGGTCAAAATTCTGACCACTTGACTTTTTTCATTAACACAGGATCTTGCTCAATCAACAGAGTGACAACATTGTTCGTTGAGAAGAAATTTAAAAAAAACTTAAATACTGCCTAATAGTTGAATCCACTTTGGCAGGAAGGTTAAATAAGCTACTTTTACTGCTTAAAACGCATCCATTAGGCTGAGGAGTATGAGTCTAATTTGTTAACCAAGGATAGTGAGTTCAATCCTAGGTAGGAGTCAGCATAGTTAACATTCCGTATTCTCTGGATACTGCAATTTTTGATTATCGGTTATTTCAAATTTATAGAATTCTCTTTATGAAAAAAAAAAAAAAAAATCTCACCCCTGAGAGACTGTAAAAGGCATCTAGAATAGTTCTTTGCTGAGAAAGATAGAAAGTTCTAAGAACAGGGAATTTCAAAGTTGCTTGAAAGCTGAAAAAATAGTAGGAAAAACAGTGTAAGGGAAGTTGACTCATGCCTTTGCACTTGGTAATAATATGATCACAGTCACAGTCAGAATTTGAATTTAGATTTGTTTTTACTTTGGTGATAATCATTATTCATTCCTGCATTGCCTAAATTAAAAAATAAAAACATTAAATGCAGGGAGAAATAGATTCATGCCTTCATTTCTAAAGGCATTAAATATAATGCAGGGAGAAATGGATTCATGTCTTTATTTTTAATGTTAGAAATTCTCTTGAGAGTTCCTGTTTTTAAGAAGTGTTTGATCCTTCTATCTATTCTATCTATTAGTCTTCTACCTTTTTCTGGCAAAGTTCTAAAGCAGGCGACAGTGAGACATTTATTATAGAGCTTAGAGTGAACAGGAGCAAGAATTAACCATCTATTTCAGAGAAATCGGCAAATTAAACAAAATGACCCAATTTTATGTTTATTACTTAATTATGATACTAAATAAATATATTTATAAATCTCATGTCAAAACTTTATTGAAATTTTTTAACATGTGCTCTGCCTGTATCCTTGCAAATTTCAAATCTATCCTTATCATTGCAAAAGACATTTTGAGGCATTTCAGGTGTTATCTTCAGCACTGCCAACTGAATGTGTTCTTTAAGCTCAGCTAAACTATTAATCTTTTGGCAATTACGCTTTTTTTTTTATGAAACCCCATGCAAAGAAATCCAGGTTATGAAGATGTGTTCTTGTGTATTCCTTATTTAATAGGGTTCTGAAAGGGAATGAAAATAAAACAAAATTTGAAATTTATACACTTCTAGCACATATAAAATATGGTGAACAGATAAATAAAAGTGAGTTTTTTTTTTTTAAATTGTTCAGTTTCACTGTAATTAGATAGTTAATTCTGGGACACCCTGCTCTTTATAATGCAGAGAGAAGTAGATTCAAACCGTCTTTAATACATGAAATCTAATTCAGGGAGAAGTGCCTTCATGCCTTCATCTTTAAAGACATTAAATTTAATGCAGGGAGAAGTAGATTCACACCTTCAGCTTTAAGTACATTAAATGTAATGGAGGTAGAAGTGGATTCATGTTGTCATCGTTTTAGACATTAAATGTAATGCAGGGAGAAGTAGGTCCATGCCTTCATCTTTACAGATTCATGACTCTATTTTTAATTACATTAAATGTAATGGTGAGAGAAGCAATTTCATGCCTTCATCTTTAAAGACATTAAATGTAAGTGGATTGATGCTCTCATCTTTAAAGACATTAAATGTAGGGAAAAGTTGCTTCATGCCTTCATTTTTAAAGATATTAAATATAACGTAGGGAGAAGTAGATTCCTGTCATCATCTTTACATGTATTAAGACCTTTAAAAACAGTAAATATAATCATATTTGGTCTGGTGTATTTGTTTAGAGATTCTTGATGAAATCCAAAATAGATTCTGCAATGTTATCGGCCCTGACCTGGCATCTCGGCTTTCCCTGTGTCTTTTCTATAAATAATTTCATGGTAATTGATCTGATGAGTTTTCCTCTTTGGTACCTAGTCTTTATGAATTTAATTTCTGAACTAGATGGGCAGTTAGGTCTCATTATTTTGTAGTTGAAATTGCTAGATGCAGCTGTAAGTTCTTCTCTAACACTCCTTGTTTGGGAAACTTTCTTCCGGTTTCCTGCTTTTCCTTTAACTTTGACCTTACCCCCACTGTACTTGTACCTGTAACGGCATTCACCCGAGGTGGGTTGAGCCAGCTCCAATATTGGAGTTTCATGGGAATTTGGAATTCACAAGCGGTCCCCAACCCACATGTATAGCACATGAGATTTGATTATAGTGGTGAAGGTTTCGTGCAAGACCAACCACACTTTTTGAAGGGCCGATTACAGAGACCTGGTGCACTACGTGCCACAAGGTCCCCAAACGAGCCTCTGCAGGTTTTGAATTCAGAATTTTCCTTCTTCTAGACCAGTTGCCATCCAAGGCTATAGAACCCAGTCTGTCCTGCTATTTACCATAAGCTGGAGGGAGAAGAAGAGGATTCATACCTTTCCCAATGGTATTAGCACGTAAGTGAATGTAATAGATTTGAATGGAATTCGAACTCGGCTCTCCGATTCCTCAATCCAAGCCGCTATCCATTACTCCACCGTGCCTCCTAACTTAAATTTAATATTTGAAGGCATGGATCTATTTCTCCCTGCATTATAGTTTAATCCACTTCTCCTTGTATTATATTTAATATCTTTAAAGATGAATGCAATAGTTTCCCTTCTCCTTGCATTTTTAATCAAATATTAAATTTAAATAAATGCAATGTTAATTGTTATCATCTTCATTCTTAATTCCTCTATTCCTGTATCGTTCTCTCTACTTAATAATGTTAACAGACCATTTGCATTTTAAGGGCTTTATTGCCTTGCTAGGTGTGAAATGATTAAAAATGCAAGGAGAAGGGAAACTATTGCATTCATCTTTAAAGACATTAAATATAATACAGGGAGAAGTGGATTAAACTATAATGCAGGGAGAAATAGATCCATGCCTTCATCTTTAAAGGCATTAAATATAATGCATGGAGAAGTGGATTTACACCTTCATTTAAAAAAAAACATTAAATATAATGTAGAGAGAAATGGATTTAAATATAATGTAGGGAGAAGTGGATTCATGTCCTCATCTTTAAACATATATATAATGCAGGGAAAAGTGGATTTAAATATAATTCAGGGAGAAGTGGATTCCTGCCTTCATCTTTAAAGGCATTAAATATTAAACAGGCTGATGTGGATTTATACCTTCATTTAAAAAATTAAATACAATGCAAAGGGAAGTGGATGTGAATATAATGCAGGGAGAAGTGGATTCATGCCTTCATCTTTAACGACATTAAATATAATGCAGAGAGAAGTGGATTTGAATATAATGCAGGGAGAAGTGGATTCATGCCTTCATTTTTAAAGACATTAAATATAATGCAGAGAGAAATAGAATAACTCCTTATTTATTAAAGACATTAAATTTGATGCAAGAAGTAGATTTAAATATAATGCAGGGAGAACTTGTTTCAAGCCTTCATCTTTAATGACACTAAATATAATGTAGAGAAAAATAGATTTACACTTCTATCATAAAGACATTAAATGTAATGCAGAGAGAAGTGGATTTAAATACAATCCAGGGAGAATTAGATTCATGCCTTCACCCTTAAAGATATTAAATGCAATGCAGAAAAGTGTCTTCATGCATTCATCTTTAAAGACATTAAATATAATGTAGCTAAAGTGGGTTCATGCCTTTGCCATAGGCATTGATGTGAACATCGAGAACAGCAAGAATTTGAATTTGGTTTATAGGGAGAAAAAATTCATGCCTTTCCGTAGGGGGGGGCGGCTTCATGCATTTATGCTAGCCTGAAATAAGGTACTCAATTGAAATACATGTTTCTTGGAGTCTATTCTTTTGTTTGTATCCTCTCAGAAAGCTTAACATCATTTGCGAAAACGTTCTTGCGAAATTGTCAAGTTTAAATATTTCTTCTTTGTCTTGGACAACTTTTTTTTTGGGGGGGGGGGAGCTGAAAAGATCTCATTTTAAGTATTTTTGCAAAAAAAAAAAAAAAAAAAAAAGAAAAAAAGAAGTCCTTCACGAATCCATTAATGGAAATACATCCTTTGTAAAAGTGCGTGATTTTGTTGTCTCATATTCCTGCTGAAAGGTGATGTATGTTTTTCCCTTCCATTTTAACAGAAAAGGGTTAATGTTCTTCCAATTGTATCGCTTATTAAAGTTACAACAAAATAATCATGATAACATTTATTTTCATTTCTCTGACAGTTTCCTATAAAATAAAATAAAAAGGTCTATTAACACGGCTCTCTTGGAGAGCACGTGGTCTAAAACTCATGGTTTGAGCTTCGGTTGGAAAAGCAAAGCTTTTTCTCTTGTTCAAATGGCTAAAATGGAATGCAATAAATTCTCGATATTAGCTTTTTAAAACAGTTCCAAGAAAGAAGGTAAATCTTTCTGGAAATCTGATTTCTTGTTCTGCATTTGTATTTGGATCATAATCGTCATTTTAATTTAATTTTCAAAATGATTTTTTTTTTCAAATATTCAATTTGAGGTTTCTCATTTTTTTTGTATATCATTGTGACAACAATTGATATAACGTGAACTATGATATAACAATATAGTTCCCGTATGATTAGCTAAGTTAAGCAATATTGAGCCTGGTCAGTAACTTGAAAGGGGACTGATTAGAAATCCCAGGTGCTGCAATCTTGGATGTGCGTGTATTGTAACTGATAATGGCTCGTAATTGTTAGCCAGAAAGCTGTATTCCAATTCCAGTTTGGTTCGTTAAATTCACTTATGCACAAATACCCTTGGGAAAGGCATGAATCCACATCTTCTCCCCTAAGGTATGGCTTAATTAGTAAGACTTGTATCCTTAAATCATTATTACCTCCTAAGACTCAGTAAATATGGCCTTGAATAAAACTATGTTTTTGATTGATTTGTTTTTATAATGTATCAGTCCTTTGTTGGATATTTAAAGCCGAGACATATTTTAGATTATAAGAATTTTTCTCTTTTTTCTAGTGAATATGCCATTAATATTTTTTTTGAGATAACACTGATTTTCCAGATAAACGTTTAAATATTTAACCCATAGCTGGGGAGAAGAGAGCATTTTATACCTTTCCCAATGGTATTTGGGTGTAATCTTGACTTCAGCCATTTTGCCACTACTGGGAAATGGTTTCCCTCTGTGATTTTTATAAATATTATCATGGCAATTGTTCTAATGAACTTCTTTGTACCTAAGTTGCATAAATTTAAGTGTACGACTAGATTGGCAATTAAGTCTTAAGGTTTGATTTTTGAAATAGCTAAATGAAAAGCATAAATCCTAATCTAATAGTTTCTTTTATTCCACTGTGGCACTCTCTTCCGGTTTGTTGCTTCTCTGCCATCTACGATCTTCAAAAATTTAAATAGAATGTCAATCAACATATTCTGTCTTCCTGAAACCTGTTCTTTTATTGTCCTTTCTCCACACTACCCGCTAAAGTCGTCAAAGCCTCTTAATGCTATTATCGCGTTGCTTGAGGTAAAATAAATTAAATTAGGTTGGTGCAAAAATAATGACGTAATAACGTCGTTTTTTGACGTATTTTTAACGTCAAAAACGACATTATTACGTCATTATTTTTGCACCAACCTAATAAAAAGGAACACAACAAACTCGAATTCGATCACGGCACTCAGATTTTCAACCGGCTATTCATTACATCACCCGAACCCTCCTCAAATTAGTTTCAAAAAGTAAATACTTATATGAAATTTAACTTCATTTATTTCGAAAAAAAAAAAAAGTCGTAAAACGGACAAATATTGTTATTAGTTTTGTTTCCAAAATAAAATTGCTCTTGGTTTATTTAGCAAGATCTCATCATTTTACAGTTGAAATGACTAAATATAACCGTAAGTTCTATGCTAATAGTTTCTTTTATCACACTTCTCTCCTGTGGAACTCTCTTCTGACCTCTTGCTTCTCATTTAACATTGATCTTCAAAAATTTAAATGCAATGTCCATCGCTATCTTTTGTCTTCTTAATTCTTGTTCTTTTATTGTCCTCGTCCCTTAATAATATTTTTCTTATATTCTTTTACACTCAGTAACTCTTGCCTGTCCGTGGGTGTGTTTCCTTACTTGGTGTAAAAATATTTAAAAAAAGAAAAAAAGAAAAGAAAAAGAGATATATGGAAAAAAGGTGTCAGTTTAAACTTGCATCAGTAGGTGCAACATTGTAAATAGATGCAGTTGTGTACTTTCAAAAGAAATATATTCAACACGTGGAGGGTTTTTCTGCATATGATTAACGACTTGTTCTCATCATTTTATAGTTGAAATGACCGGATGTAACCGTAATTTCACACTTGTGAAACATTCTCCCGTTTTCTTCCTTTCCTGTCTTTTTAATTCTTGTTCTTTTATTGTTCCCGTGACTTAATAGTGTTTTTTTTTTCACATATTCTCTAACATTCCCCCTACGTGCAAGCTAATGTTCTTCTTACTTTCAATATGCCTTGTGAGTGTTAGATTGTCTAAGCCTTTTTTCCTCATTATGTGCCTAGAAATTTCAACTGTCTCTTACAGATCCTAAATACAATTGTTCTTTTTATTCTCATTTTCCTTAAAACTTCTTGATGCTCACGTGTTCTGTCTAAAGTATCCTCAGCATCCTTCTGTAGAACCACATCACTGTTGCCACAAGTTGCATATTTATCTATAAGGAGATTGTCCAGTATTTCTATACATATAGGACTTCAGCACTCCTTTCTTCGTTTATAGACAAAGTAAAAGTACTTATTAAATTTCACACTACCAAGCCTTGACAGAGTTCAAAAGCGATTAGATGTCCTTGTAGGTGATGAACTATTTTCCAACCTGCATGTCTTATCCCACCGATGAAAGGGTTCTAGTCTTTTCACTATTCTATCGCTATTAATATTGAATTACATTCTCAGTCCCGACAACTGAGACCTTCACAGTTACAACCCACAATGCCATATTGATAATGGAAAATCATTCCCATTCTCTTCAAGTTCCTTTGGTAAGGAGTAAGTTCCACTCTCACGGCTTCTTCCGCTGAATTCTTACGTTTTGGAACAGGCTCCCGAGAGGATGCTTCCCTAACCATTACAGTCTTAACTAAGTATAGAGTCAACCTTAATTTATCTTACATATCCTAATAATATCCACTTCCTGCGTCTCCATTCCCTTTCCAACGACATAATTTAGTAACTCTACATTGAGTGGCTCTTGGACATTGTACTTGGTGAACAAAAGTAAAAAAAAAAGAATTTTGTTTCTTAGAAAAGAAGAAAAAACAGAAAGATAAACATTGTTATTGGTTTTTCTTTCCAAATAAAATTGCCCTCTGTTTATTTTGGAATTTTTCTCAGAATCAACGAACTTCGTTTTTTTTTATATCAGATTCTTCTTCCGATTTTGGCAAGAATCTCCGACTACAGCAGTAACTTAACATTATTTTAATAAACAAAGTCTTCATCAGATTTCGTAGAATTTCTGTTGGTGAATCTCTTTTGCTTTGCATCTAATTCTCTACGGCCTTCATCTTTTTTCTATGCTTGCTGATTTCCAAAGTTTTGGAAGTTTTGGAAAAAGAAAAAAAATATCGACAGCCAGTCTTTTTCTCTGGACAGTACTTTGATGTCTTCACGAAAGAGAAGATCTGACAAGGTTTCCTACACCAAGACTTTCTTCAATGATCAAAACAGATGCTCAGAGTCACCTTTAAAAATCTTGGTTTATCTCATTTCAGCCAGCATGACTACATGATCTTTTGATGCGTCAGATCTCTGACAAGAGATTTCCCGAAGAAGATTGTCGAAGGAACTTTCCATCTTTTTACAGGTGAATCAGTTTGGAAAAAGGAAGCGTATCTCGAGTTATTTCAGGGAGATTTTTAACAAAAAATATTTTCATTATTATTTTGATTATTATTATTGTATTACTAGTTTAACTGTATTATTTTGTATTTTTTAAACGACTTACGGCCACATCACGTTGAAACACTGGTTCCTGTATGATCTCTGAAATTAAGCTTGGGTGGGCTGCTAGTGTAATGAATAATGGTTCGGAATTGTTAATTTTAGAGACAAGTTCCAATTCCAGTTGGGTTCGTTATATTCACTTATGTGCACATAACCTTGGTAAAGGTATGAATTCACCTGACGACACGAAACCAGGCAGAAATATTTAAACTGTTCATGACAGCTCATGGAAATATATTTTATATAGTGAATAAAATTAACTTACGGCCATCTCATGTTGAAACACCGGTTCTCATAGGATCACTGAAGTCACTTACACGTAAATACCCTTGGGAAAGTTATGAATCCACCTGACGACATCAAACAAGACGGAAACATTTAAACTTTTAAAAATATCTTTTTCATCTATTTTTTTTAACCATTTCTCCTCAAGCAATTCATTAAAACCACTGAAACATAAGGGGTTGCCGATTGTTAGAGAATATGATTAAAATATAACTATTAAGAGTAGACAACAAAAAACAAGAATTAAGAAGACAGAAATTCAAGCTTAGTCAGTATGACTTCTTGAGAATACCAGGTGCTGTATACTTGGATGTGTAGGTGGTGTAATTAATAATGTCTTCGAATTGTTAATCAGAGTGTCGACTTCCAATTCCAGTTTGGTTCATAATAGTCACTTACGTGCAAATCCCTTTTGCAAAAAGTATGAATCCACCTCTACTCTCCCAGCTATAGGTTAATTAGTAAGATTTGCATCATTAAATCATTATTACCTCCAAAAATAAAATAAAAACGTTCTTACAATGTGAAAATATTTTCTGGGTTTAAATAACCTTCATATCTGTCATATATGGTCTGGTACCCCTGCTGCAAGTTTCGAGGTCCCGACAAAATCCAGAAACGGATGTGCAATGTAATAGGTCCTGATCTGGCATCTAATCTACAGTCGTTTTCTCGCGGAAGTGCCGTCGTCTCTTCTATAAGTATTTTCATAGCAATTGTTCCAACGAGATGCTTTCGCTGGTTCCCAGACTGTATGGATTTAAATGAGCTACTAGAATGGCTTCTCGGTCCCACCTCGTGAAAATGGTTAAATTTAACCGTCTCTTCTATTCAAACAGCTTCTTCTCTCTCACTTCCCGTCTGTAGAATTCCCTTCCTCTTGCTTGCTTTCCAGATAAGTATAATCTTCAAATATTCAAGTGTAATGTCAATCGACATCTTCTGATACCTTGATCTTCTTCCCCATCCTTCTCTTTATCCTTTCCCCAAACACGCCTCTTTACTCTTGTTCTCTACCCTCTGTAACCCCTTGTATGCAAGTGGCACTCCCGCCTTGCTTGGGGGTGAAATGCTTTAAAAAAATAAACAAAAAAAAAACGTAGAAAATGTGTCAATAAGTTTTTTTTTATCGCTATTATCAGTTTTAGTTAATCTTGTTTACTTTTTTATCAACATACTTTTAGTTAATACATCATTCACTTTGATCTTATTACTAGTTTTACTCCATCTAATCTTGTTGGTTTTTATCACAACATTATGAGTTAATATACTCTTCATTATTACTATTATTGTCCAGTCTTTACTGCTATATAGAAGGACTGACGTACCATTCTCTTATATGGCAGTGAATGTTGGACAAATTTCTTACAGATGTAGAGGAAACTAGTGGACAGATATATGTAGTTCTACAGAAGAACTCTGAGAATACGATAAACAGAATATATGGCAGTGGGGAAGTTTTAAGGCAAATGTGAACAAAAAGGGCACTTTTCCTTAGAATCAGAATGGATTGATTGTGTTTAACGGCCCTTCAATCTCTGCGTCATTTAGAGCCAAATTTATTGTGTAAACATGTTTTATAGTTGATCAAGTATGGATGAGAGTAAGTTTTATAGTTCTTCAGATACGGTTGAAGGAAAATTTTATTGTTTGTTAGGTGTGGTTGAAAGGAACTTTTTCTAAGTATGGTAGAGGAGAAGCTGTAAGCCGTAAGCTTTGTTGTGCGAGTGATCAAAATGATAATGACCCAGATTTGTTAATCAGAGAACTGAGTTCCAATTCCATTTGGGCTCATTATATTCACTTACGCGAAAATACCCTTGGGAATGATTTGAACCCATTTCTTCCTTTCTCCCTCCCACATCTAGTAAGACCTATATCACTAAATCACTATTATCCGCACAAAAAATTCTTACAGTCTAAAAATATTTTCTACAAAGGCTTGATAAGTCATAAAAACGTACCAATCAATCAAGTCTCTGCAACATCTGTGACAAGATTGTCTAGCATTCACTGCCAGATAAAAGGACAGATATTACATTAGAGTTCAGTATTCATTTCTTTGTTTCTAATGAGATTTTCCTGTTTCTTAATACTTTGTTTTGTTTTTGGAAGCATCTTTCTCTATCTAATACACCACAAATGTAGAGAAAGATGCAATAAAAAATAAAACAATAAAAAACGCATTTTAAATAATTTAAATGCCTTCATTAAAGTGAAGTTTTGCTGTGATATGAAAGATAATAGCCTAAAGCTAATCCCAGATAAAAGAAAAATTAATTTCCAACATAAATAAAGTTTTTAGGTATTTTAAAACAATGGCACGTTCACCCGTTACTCATCGACTCATCGAACCGCCATTTTAGACGAAAAATGTAAACAACAAATTTTAAAAAATCTCTTAAAATCCTATATTTGTCCTAGAAATGTGTTTCATAGTCAATTTGGGCATTAAATGAATTTTATAAGTGTAATGTTTACTTTTTGTTTAAAACATAATGAAAACGTTTATCTACATATGGTCGCCTGTGAGGTCAGAGATTACCAATTATAAAAATCTCTAAAAACGTGTGAGGAAAAAAATAGACAAAACGAAATACGCAACACTGGCAGTGCAATAATCAAGACGTTGCATTTCGGTTTTCAAATAGAGCATCTGTAATCTTATACAACCAATAGCTTGTGGAATCTTCCACAACAAACCAGCCTTACCTCTTTTTAGGAAATGCACTCTTCCTATCTGGTAAGTAAAATCTTACTTTCACATAAATATAACAAGTATTCTTTGGTCAATCACCTCTAATCTTGCTTGCTGATTGGTCAGTTTCGACCAATCAAACCACCTGCACGCGACCAATCTATTTTTCCCGCTCATATGCTGTGATCCTCTCACGTGGTACACGGCCATTATATAAACCGAACACGTGTGAACTTTTTTGAGTAGTACTTCTCATTCCGGAGTAGTACTTCTCATTCTTGAAGGACCAGTGCCAAAGATTGTTTGACGTGTGTCTGACTTTTTCTGACTGGAGGCGGCGCGATTTTTTTTTTAATTCTATTCTTTATATTGCAGATCGACGAACTTGTTCTTCGGCTCACGAGAATTTTCCTTAATATTTTGAAGAACTGTTTATTGTTTAATTGACGAACTTTCTTCGGCCCACCAAGTTTTTTCTGTTAAGTTATTACTTAAGTTTTCCTTTTTTCTTTCTTTCATTTCTTTTGTTTGATTTATTTCTTTTTCTGGGCTTCGGCCCACATTTTTATTTTTTTAGTCCGGTTTGACAAAGTCGTACCGGACGACTGCTTTTTTTTAATTCTGTTTATTTCTTTTCAGTTTTTCGTTTTAAAACAATAAGCACCGTTTAGGAAAAAAGAAAAAGAAAGCTTTGGTTTTATTTCCTTTTTTAGTTTAGTCTCCCTCGTTTTTATCTATTTAGCGACTTCGGTTGCAATCTTTTTTTGGTTTGACTAGTTTGTTTTTTCTTTTGGCATTTAATTTCTTTCTTTAGCGGCTTCGGCCACAAACCTTTATTTTTAATTTGGTTTGATTAGTGTCAAACCAGATTATTTTTCTTTCTGTATATTATATTTGAATTTATTTGACCAAAAAAGAGAGGAGTTACTTTTATTGTTTTTCTTTTATTTTCGGCAGCCTTTGGGCGCCATTTTGATTTTTTTTTCCTTACCTAACAGTTTGTAGTTTGTCTTTTATCTTTAGTTTTCCCAGTTTATTTAATTTATAGCCTTTGTTTTAAAGTTTTTTTTTGTTTTTTTTGTTTTTGTTAGTTTTTAATTTCTTTGTATATCCAGGCTTTCCTTTATTTGTTTAATTTCTAATTGTTTTGCCTTCTAACCTTTCCCCATTGTTTGTCAAAAATATATATACATAGACCCGCAGGTGGAAGTCTCCACGAACTTTCAATATGGCCGACGAAGAAAGTCGGTCATGTGTTAAAAAAGACCTCTCTGAGGCGGCTGCTAAGGCCGACCCAGCGGATAAATCGAAATAAAAAAAACGGGCAAATGCTGTCCCTAATATAGAAGTCCATGATAGAGTGAAGGAGGCTAGTAGCACTAACAAAGGAGAGACCAGGCAGGTCTCAAGTCAAGTTTCAAATGACCGGGTGCCAAACGAGGCACAAACAAAGAAGACAGCCGAGGAATTGCCCTCTTACTGGAAGTCCTCCCCCAAGTTGCATTGTGAACATGGCGGATTTCTTGGAAAAGGCGAAGAGATACGCTCATCTTGTAAATAAAGATGGGCTACTTGAAGACGTCCAAGAGCTCAATGTGTTCTCAAAGAGAATGGTGTCGGTTTCGTGGTGGACAAGCGAACTCGCAAAATTTGTCGCTCCACAAAAGACATAGTGATTAAATCACTTTTGTCCCTGGTGATAAAACCCCAAAGAATCATTAAAGGTGCTGGGTTCTTCATGTGGGACATTCTGCTGCCCACGCCAGAAGGTTGCCTAGCAATGGCGAAAAAAGAGTTGATCACAAAGGACCTAATTCTAAGGACGGAATATGAGGGTCGGCGAAGGACCAGGGTGGCCGTTTTTGAGGTCCCTCCTCAAATTTAGGGAGAGCACCTGGCTGCATTTTTTTATGCAGTTCGGCCAGATTTTAGGGGCTCTCTCCGACAATTTGAACGGGGGATGAACTTTTGATATTGTTAGACCAGAAGGCCTTCAAGTCCATCCTCAACTGTTTGGATTTAGGCGACCGGAAAATGCCGGTCATTGTGACCGGTAGGAAACCTACTTGCTGGAGGTGTGGAGAGACTGGTCACCTTTACTTCTCCTGCCCAGGGAAGAAGGCCCCTAGAGTTCCGGTCGCAGGGGACCAAAATCCCCCTTTGGCTGAGACTGTCAAATCTGCGGCGCCTGTAGTGGGCCTAACTACGAGGCGGACCGGTGGGGAAAATCCCTTGGTTGGGTCCTTACCCACTTTACCCCCAAAACCGAAGCTTACCACAAGTGTGGATAAGGAAAAGGAAGAGGGGGAATGGCGCCTCGTAGTTAGAGGCAAAGGGAAGATCCAAGCAGCGGGGCCTCCGTCCCATCATGACGCCTCGGCGTCTTATGAAGAAAATGCAACGAGTACGCAAAAGCTGAATGAACCTAGCTGGAAAAAATCCTAGACCTTAAAAAATTGAAGGAGAAATTGGATAAAACGCGGGCTAAAAATCAGAAATCGCTGGGGGAACCGGGCCCCCTATCCTCTGCCCCGTCTTCATCATCTAAAAAGTCTTTTACAAAACCACCTCCGCCAAAATCATTGGCAAACTCTCCGTCATTTTATTAGTATGGACCTTGTTCTCTTTCTTGTGGAGAGACAAGGCCCCTATGGTATCTCGCGAGATCTGTTGCCTTCATCCCTCTGAGGGCGGTCTAGCATTGAGATTCGTCAACATATGCTTCGCATTACCTTTCTAGACCGAATGTGCCGCGGTTCGGATGAGGTGGGCACCTTTTGGAAAGAAGACGTCCGAAAATATTTCCCATCCCTGAGAAGTGTGCATTCGTGCGAGGAGGAAGCCGGCCGTACACCCCGAGCCGAGTGCTCCTTCTACCGCGAATGTCGTCGTGCTCTGAAACTCCTCTTACGGACGACGGATGGCCTCTCCGACGCCCAGGCGTTGTCTCGTAAGGCATTGTATCGTCTGTTAGTTAGGGGGGCCGTTCAAGATGATCTGATTGACGAGCTCGGTCTTACGAAGCAGGAGGCTCGCTCGATATGGCCTTGGGCGCCTGGGTTGAAATGTCTCAATAATGATGAGGCATCACTCACCTGGCTGATGATTCGTGGGGCCCTCTGGATCGGCAAGAGACTTTGTTCAGCAGGCTTGGAGAAATATCCAAACTGTCGTCGCTGTACTGGGGAAGTCGAGACCATTGGTCACGCCTTTTTACAGTGCAAGACGGTAGTGCCGTTGTGCGGGTTTGTTGAAGGCCTCATGGTTCGCATGCTGCAGGGAAAGTTTTTTGTCCTGGAAGCCAGTTCTATTTGTAGCAATGTTGTGCCGCAATTGACGAAGGCTGAACACTATGTGTTCTGTTGCTTACTAGGGATTATGAGAGTCGTGATTTGGACGACCCGTCAGAAGGAATTCTATGATGGTGAGTAGTTCACCTCTTCCCAACTGATCTTGTTCTTTAAGCATCAGCTTAAAATCAAGATTAGGACGGAAAGGCGGCGGCTCCCTTCATCAGAATTTGGCAAAAGGTGGGTAAATCTTGCGCGAATGTGTAGAATGAAAGGGGCTGACTTAGAGTGGCATTTGGATATCGGTTATGCTCAGGATTTTGTCCTATCAGGGTTGAACAGAGGCAACCCACCCCGATATTAGGTTAGTTTAGGTTTTTGATTTTGAATCTTTAGTGTCCCGTTTTCTGGTTAACTTAGCTAGGGTATACATGCTCATTGGCCCCACTTTTATTTCTGTCCCTATTTTTCTTTTGTTTAATTCCCCATCCCCTCCCTCGTTAGGTGGTCAGTGATGTCAGTTCTCTGGTGGATGCGGGGCGCCTTTCGTTTCGTGTGTGTGATTTTTAGCATTTGTTGTTGTGTATGAATGTGTGTGTGCCTGTGTGAATGCCTTGGAGGAATGAATGTTTTCTTATTTTTCATAGTCTCGCATTGATTTCGTCCAGTGAACTGATGTTTCTGCCACATTTAGAGATTGTGGGGGTTTTTGTTACTAACCCTATTTTTGTTTTGTTTTATGTAAATATATCATATTGTAAATAAACATTTGTTTTTTTTTAAATTGTTGTTCCGCCCCCCCCCCAGATTTTTAAATGTACATCTCATCAGTCATGTATTGAAAGATAGATAATCGTCTATGCGATTATCACGCATGGCCCATAACTGACTAGAATTATCACATTTAGGAGTAGTCATTTTATTTAGATAAAAAATACATTTGAATTTAATTAATACATTGCTTTTATTTTTTAATAATCTTCTGAAATGTTTGATGTCATAAAATATCTAATTGCACTCACTTTGATCTTTTTGTAAAAATTATATTGAATTCAAAAGTTATTGAACTATCATTTATTGCTCTTCCGATAGTGACGAGTATTCAGTCGAAGGTGGTAATTCAGAATTATTTTCCTTTTTCTAGTTGCTGTTTTCATAAAAATAATCTAACAGATGCTAAAATAAAAAATAAAAAAAAAACTCTTAAAATGTTTCACACTTTAATGACATTAAACTCAACATTTTTTGGTTCTGCAAACATGTTTTTATTTAATAAAAAAAAATTACGAATAGCAACGGGATGAATTTTAAAATCGTACTGAAAAATTACAAGTTATTCAAAAAAAATTAAGTGTAGTTTTTTTTTCAATACAATCTGAAATGAAACAATATTAAATTATGCAAACACCTTCTGTCAGAACAAACTATTTTTGAGTTTTATTGAATTATTTTGTTCGATATTAATTTTACATATATTCACATTTGATATTGCATAGGATAAATCTTCGGAGATTTTTTTTATATAACTCTAAAAAGAATTTCACGCATACCCTACGAAATAAATAAAAAAAAATTGTACAAATGAAATGTCGAAAAGGGTTAAAACTAAAAGAGTAAAATATTTCCATAAAGTTTTCTAGTAAAATAACGTATTTTGTATACAATTCACTTTTTACAATATCTATACAACTTTTTCCTTTCCTGAAGTGTATATACATTTTTGGCGGAATCTTTAGTTTAAAACGGGGGTATTAATATTTTGCTTTCGTTTTGAAAAATAACGCATCCATTTTGGTTTGGTGATATTTAATTTGTGTGTGTGCGCGCGCATGCGAGTGTGTATTATGAGTGCCTGGCGGGATCGTTTGACATGAGATTCGGGTTTGAATCTCATCACAGTCGATTTATGAGGAAAGTGACTTCTTGGCATTATCGCCATGAGGCTGCGATCCCAACGTGTGCGGCACATTTGGAAAATGCCTAAAAACCGTACCACGGGTTGACCCAAACCTTGTGAGTGAAAGTGGGTAGATGGAACTGTTCGGAGGTGAGACAGCTAATAACTCTCTGTCAGGGATCGATTGACACGACATCGATATTATGAAGAAGACTCCCTTCCAAAATGATAATAAACCAATATTTTTCGTTTCTGACAGGTGTTGCCGTTTATGGAACGTCTAAAGAATGCTAATCTACAAAAATTATTACCAACTCAAATTCTCTCTCTCTCTCTCTCTCTCTCTCTATATATATATATATATATATATATATATATATATATATATATATATTAGGTTGGTGCAAAAATAATTTCGTTTTCTCACATAGTAACATATCTTAGAAAACGAAATTATTTTTGCACCAACCTAATATATATATATATATATATATATATATATATATATATATATATATAGTTATTAGATTAAGTTCTGAACCGTTGTATCTTAGAAATGATAAAAGATATCTTACTGGAAATCTCCGAGGGTTTTATAACACTATTGGCCTCTACTTGAGCAATAATAATTCATAATTACTCTCTAAGCTGAACAGAAGTTGTTAGTCATCATGACGGTCGCCTTCGAGTATAGAATCCAGAGGTTAGCAGTGAATATTTCGAAGACAGTAGGAAAGCGTTGTTCAGGTTAGCAGTGGATATTTCGATAAAAATAGCAGAGCGTAGTACTTCCTTCTGTTCATCTTCGCCTGACAAGTTGGTACTGGTCATTCGGGTTGGGTAAACCAAAATGGCCTACACGACGGGTTGAATGTTCCACGTCTTCTGATTGGTTAACCTTCTATTGGTGGACTATAAAGTGAGTCAAGGCATTTGGACTGGCTCACTAGTTACATAATATATACAAAAAACTGCAACGTGACGAAATCGATCAAAAAGGAAAATGACATGTTCAGCATTAATTAACCATAGCTAAGGAACGGAAGGTCATGAAGTATTGAAATAAAATCATATATATATATATATATATATATATATATATATATATATATATATATTCCAGGATCATTTTTCAACTTATTCAAGATGAACTTCGCCCAATCTAATCTTTTAACTTTCTGCTCTGGAGTAATTTTCAAGTCTTTTTTTTATTGCTCTTTGGGCTCCCATAGCTGAAACTCCTGAAAGAAAGTTTGATATTTTCTAATTGGTCTCTTTAGCTCTAAAATGAAATGATGATCCCTCTTCCAGTTGTGACTTCCTGATCCACTTTTCCTCTCTACTGTTCCCTTTTTTTAAAAAAACTTATTCACTGTTCTCTTGATAATTCTTGAATGGACTTTGAAAATGGACGCCAGAGTATGAATGTTGGTACCATTACTGAAGGCCTGAATGATCTTTTTCCACTCGTTATTGCTCAGTTGGGAAGACAGTGGGTCTGACACAAAACATTTTTAAACTGGTCTCTTTATAGCTGAATAACTAAATAATAAAGAGTTTTTCAGTGATTCTTACGAAAAATGGCGTCAAGTTATCTAAACGTCTTATCTGAAAACCTAGAAAAAGAAACTCGATTACATTAGTGTTTTTTTTTTTTTAGATATAAAACGTTTTTGGGATAGATAATTATGCTATTACACGATTTTGTCAATTTTGCTGGTGCCCCTGGTATATAAATACACACACACACACAGACATATATATATATATATATATATATATATATATATATATATATATATATATATGAGATGTAATCAAAATGTAGCGGGACTAGAGTTATAAAAAGAAAACCGCAACACATATTAATTCACATATAACAGATATTAATTCGGCATTTGGTTTCATTCGAAGTAGTTCCCTTCTGAAACCACGCACTTTATCCAGAGTTGTTTTCATTGATGGAAGCATTCCTGGAACTCCTCTTTTGGGATAGCGAGCAGCTGCTTCGTCGCATACTCTTCGATTTCCTCGACGTCTTGAAATCTAGTTCCTTTCAAGTGGGATTTGATTTTTGAATAGGAAAAGTCACAAAGGAATATGATGGTCATCGAACCTGTGGAATGTATCCTTAGTCAAAAGCTGTTATACAAGCCAGAGTCACCGATGGCACCTCTGTGGTGTGATGAGATGACCACACTCTGCACACTTTTCTCCCAAGCACGACTATAAACAACGGAAGTTAGCGAGACCGTTATAACTCAGTGTGGAGGCACAACAGAGTTCAAGGTCAATTCGTGCCAAGCGGCTTTAATTTGCATACTTCAACTCTGTTACCATAGCAACAGTTTCAATATTTTTGATCAGACCTCGTATATATTAACAATTTCCACCCAAGCAAGGCAATAAAACCACGCAAAGGTATAAGAAAAAGAAAAACACTATTAAAAGAGAGAAAGTAATAAAAGTACGGATATTAAAAAAGAGGATAAAGATTGACAATACATTTTTTTAAGACAAATGTTGACTAGAAAAGCAAGAGGCCAGAGGAGACGTCTACAAGCGAGAGAAGAAACTATTAGCATAGAACTTTATATATCTCCTATTAGCATAGAACTTTATATATCTTCTATTAGAATAGAACTTTATATATCTTCTGATAGCATAGAACTTTATATGTCTTCTATTAGAATAGAACTTTATATATCTTCTCTTATCATAGAACTTTATATATCTTCTGTTATCATAGAACTTTATATATCTTCTATTAGCATAGAACTTTATATGTCTTCTATTAGAATAGAACTTTATATATCTTCTCTTATCATAGAACTTTATATATCTTCTATTAGAATAGAACTTTATATATCTTCTGATAGCATAGAACTTTATATGTCTTCTATTAGAATAGAACTTTATATATCTTCTCTTATCATAGAACTTTATATATCTTCTCTTATCATAGAACTTTATATATCTTCTATTAGCATAGAACTTTATATGTCTTCTATTAGAATAGAACTTTATATATCTTCTCTTATCATAGAACTTTATATATCTTCTATTAGAATAGAACTTTATATATCTTCTATTAGAATAGAACTTTATATATCTTCTGATAGCATAGAACTTTATATGTCTTCTATTAGAATAGAACTTTATATATCTTCTCTTATCATAGAACTTTATATATCTTCTGTTATCATAGAACTTTATATATCTTCTATTAGCATAGAACTTTATATGTCTTCTATTAGAATAGAACTTTATATATCTTCTCTTATCATAGAACTTTATATATCTTCTCTTATCATAGAACTTTATATATCTTCTATTAGAATAGAACTTTATATATCTTCTGATAGCATAGAACTTTATATGTCTTCTATTAGAATAGAACTTTATATATCTTCTCTTATCATAGAACTTTATATATCTTCTCTTATCATAGAACTTTATATATCTTCTATTAGCATAGAACTTTATATATCTATATCGGTTATATCTAGTCATTTCAAATGTAAAGTGAAAAGACCTGTCTATTTAGTATTGTTTCCTTTCCTTACGTTTTATTTGATGTAATGATTATCGTCAACATCTTGATCATGTCACTATCGACTCTTACATGAGATGTCCATTTTAGTTGTTGCCGATGTTCAACGTCCTCAAGTGATATAATTTCTATTATCTCGTACAGTTTTTTTTTTGTGATTATGTAGCGCCAGTCTACAATGTTCAAAGAAGGGTGGTCTTCACCAAGACATACAGGTTAAAGTTTTGGTTTTGTAGCGATTTGTCGTTTTGGGTGAAGTTATCAAGCAAGTAACGAGGGATCAATATAAATATTTTTCTGCAGCTAGTACAGTAAATATTTCAGTTCCGTTTTGAGACAATATTTTCAGTGGGTAAAGTATCTTCCTGAATGTTAATACACCCAATTTCACCTTTTACGCTCTTTCATCTTCGTTGCCGCTGAGATAGAAACCTATTATAAATACTATCATGAGTTCTATCGACCCCCGGAAGTGAAGGAACTGTGAAACACAGCAAAGATTTGTTTAATAAAAAGAAAAGTTTTATGCAACTTCTTTTGTTTTCTTTTATAGAAGAGTGAAATACCAAGAGCAGTCTTATTGTAGTTACTTCCCTTGAATTAATCCAGTTTTTATTCGTTTCTGACATCCTCTCCTTTTTCAAAGATATCTTAGTCAGTTAAAAAAAAAAAGGTGCAAAAAAAAAAAAATGAAAAATCCTACTTTTTCTGAGACTTATTGCAATTTTGGAAATGACTTTTTTATATTCACACTCTTCATGCTTGCAGGGCCGACGCTAGAGTCTCATCTCACCTTCGAAACTTTGACACCTCCCTCACTCTCTACTACATGTCGATTTCAATGTTTCCGAACCCGAGAGCCACAAACACTAGAAGGAAAATGGGGTGAGGACAGCGTATTTTTTAAAATCAGTGAATTATCCAATTTAAATGAAAGTTTTAGTATACATTCGTTAATCATTTACTTTCATAATTAATAGTTTTTTTTTATTAAAAAGAAATTAAGAGAAAATGTTATTTTTGTAATTACCACAATATTTTATGACCAAATTTTACCCGAAAGAAATGTTTTAGTGTCAAAATTTTACATTTTAATAAAAATTAATCTAATGAAAAATTTTTTTTTTATAAAGATTCCAACACAACACAAACAGGATTGTCTTAAAAATTTGTTTTAAAAACCGTATTTCAGTTTTCTGGAAACCTTTTTGTGTATTGAAATCTTTAAACATTTTATTTTTTAAGCGATCATTGTCACAGTTTTATCTTTCTAGAAATGTAAAACTTTTGGTTAGTATTACTGTTAATAAAAAAGAAAAAGGAAAAGAAAATCACAGATCCTACTTAATGGATGATCTCGGAATAAAAAAAAAATTGATTTTACAGAGATACGTTTACACTTAACTGATTTAAAAGAAATGTTCAGGAAGAAAAATATTAGTTTGGTGCAAAAATATTGACGGTTTTTGACGTTAAAAATACGTCAAAAACCGTCATTATTTTTGCACCAACCTAATATATTGTCGTCCCAAAAGTTCGTAAACACTTGCGAAAAATTGAATTTTTATGCAACACAATCCAGCACAATCGAGACAGGCGATGGGTTCAGAAAGGGCAAGAGACACCGTCGGTTCCAAAACAAGATCGATTCGGCAAGAAAGTCATGTTGTGCGTTTTGGTGGAACTTTGAAGGAATCATTGGTTCCGAATGGTCGTGCCATCAGTGCCGAACTTTACTGTCAGCAACTGGAGCGGGTCTACGAAAAGTTGAAGCAAAAGTACCCGGCTCTGATCAACCGAAAGCGCGCTTTGATGCAGTAGGACAATGCCAAGCCACACACCGCCAGGAAGACCAAAGACATGTTTGAAAAGCTGGACGGCGTTGAGGCTCTGCCACATCCAGCCTACAGTCCTGACTGTGCTCCATCAGATTACGGCCTTTTCCTCCCAATGCAACACTTTCTGAAGGGCCGCCGATTCGACTCATTTGATGAAGTCGAGGAAGCGTGTCAAGAATTCTTTGATTCGAAGCCGGCTGAATGGTATTTTCACCAGATCCGAAAGCTTGCAGATCGATGGCAGAAAGTCTTGGAAAATGATGGTCTTTATTTTGAGGAATAATTTTTGTTGTTTTTGTTATTACTTGGCGAGTAAAATTTCAATTTTTTGCAAGTGTTTACGAACTTTTGGGACAACCTAATACAATTAAAAAAAATGTGTTACTGAAATTAGGACTTCTGCACCCCATAGTAGGAATGGGGCTCCCAGAATTTTGACTGGTTCAAGGTAGTAAGCACCGACTCTGTCGATTATTATAGTTGATGAGTGACAATGTAACTTGGGTAGAAAAAAAAGTAAAAAGTACAAAATAATAATATTAGGTTGGTGCGAAAATAATGACGTAATAATGTCGTTTTTTTTACGTATTTTTTAACGTCAAAAAACGACATTATTACGTCATTATTTTTGCACCAACCTAATAATAAAAAATGTTGCTGAACTAGCCTTTTGGGGGATACAACCACATCGGGGTTTCCTGCGTAGTACGCAAGGCACCGGCTATGCAGATACACGATGCATACTATTAGTTGATGACTGACAATATAACGACAGTTTTAAAATAATTTTAAACTAATTACAAAAACTCGTGGATGGCCATAAAACAGTGCTGAAAAATGGCAGAGGGCACAACGGGGCCACAAAAAAAAAGCGCTGCCCCCGGTCGGGTTTTTCGGGGGTAATATGCGTCGGCCTTGCTTGCTTGGGAAAATTTCTTTGAATATTGTTTTCCTCGTCCAGTCGCAGGAGAATTTTCACTTGAACTTCAAAATTCTTTTGGGCTCTCTGCTGCTGGCTTGTGACTGTGTATCTTTTTGATGCTCTTTTCTTGATATCAAAATCATATAGAAAATGCTACATTCAAGTTTCCACAAGGACTTGAGACCATGTCTCTCATTGGCCAAAATATACGAAAAAAGTAATTTTACATAAACTTGAAATGGATCCTTAACAGTTTTGGTGGTTTTTAACCGCTGAGCCTGAAAAGATATACAACTGTAGCAACTTTTTACACTGGCTTTCCTAAAACATACTTCTCTCAAAAGAATGTGTACAAAAAACAAAACAAAACGAAAAAAAAAAAAAAAAAACTTTGATGGTTAAACATTATTATTACACCAAAGACTAACAGTAATAAAAATATTTTTTTTTTATATGAAGTTCTGATTATTTTTTAGGTTATGGACATTAAAAATTGTTGTCACCTAGAAAGGGTTACTGAATGAGGAATAGCCAAAACGGAGGTTGGAAATGAAATGGTAATCTTTATAACATCAACAAAATACAATACTCGCCAGCGGCGTGAAGTAGGTAAACCACTTCTAGTGGTGGACAGCATATTACCCCCACTTACAATAGTGTCTAATGTATTTATGAGGATTGGGACGTACCCATTCATAGGTACGGTATATAATAAAAACATTATTACATGGGAACAATGATCTTTGGGTGGTAACAAGATTCTTATTTAATAAGACTGTATATTAGGGGTGGGCAAATCTTTTTCATGAAGGACCACATCATTGTTGGTCTTGTGTAAAGTGGGCCGTATCACAAGAACAAATCGAGTTTCACATTTGCTTGTTACGTTCTGTGAACAAACTGCACAAATGTATAGAGAAATCATTTTAACATTTAATACATTTGCTACTATGATAGACCGAATATGTGAGCAATGAGGAAGTTTTGGAGAAAATGGAAACAAAAAGAACCCTCACATTTAACACCAGGAAGAGACAGTTGAAATTCATAGGACACATAATGAGGAAAGAGCGCTTGGAAAATTTGATACTCAGTTTGAAGGCAAGATAAGCCGAGGAAAGCAACGCATAACCTACCTTGCGAGCTTGATTAAATGGATGGCGGAAAAAAGTTTTAAGAGAGAACAATCCTGGGTATGACGATAAACTACATCCGGTAGCAAGGCCTCTGATCGGGAGATTGGAAGTTTTGAGGAACGTAGAACCACCTCTTAATTGTAGTTGCTCCCAGGTTCACCCTGACTAGCATCGGTTGTAGTAAACCGCCAAATAAAAACATAATAAAAGTATTAAAATACTTTTTATAGTAAAAATATCATCAATAATTTTTTTATATAAAAAATTACCAACAATGCATCAGTCAACATGGAAGAACTCTTTTATGACATTAATCCATATAATATCCTACGATTTCTTAAAGAAATCAAACTGTATTCGAAAATATAACTTCAACAAAGCTACAACATAAAACAGACACATCACTTCCTCTAGTAATTATGTTCACAGAAACATTTATGTGAATAAAAGATGAATATTAACTACCATGTATTCAACTGTGAAAGCAGAATAACATATATTTTTATTACTTCAAATCTCCCAAGAAAATTAAACGTCGGCATTAAATGACCCATAAAGAGTTGATATGCCATTAAACAAATAAATCAAACAAATCAGACAAAAAGTAAAAATTTATTAAGAGCTACAAAGGACAGGAAATTGTGGAGAGCCATGATCACGTACGCCCTGAAGGAACACGGTCCGTAAAAGAAGAATGAGATTTATACATCCGAGGAAAATATTTTAAAATAATAAGAAATTCTCGCACAGAAATGACATCCTATCTACATACAGGCACCTTGATCCCTATATCTTTACCGAGGGCTGACCTCGGCAAAGTATGGGACTTTGCGATCCAGGTACTCCTATGATAGTAGATAACGCGATATGTTGATTTTGTATGAGGTTTCCTGAGTACTGTGGTTCTCTGTTAAAAATATATGATTTTCATCTTTTGTAGTGTTTATTTCTATTTCGAATAGATTACTAATTTACAGATGTAAATAAAACAATATCAAAATATATTAATGCATATTAAACAAAAAATCCTTATTGTACCTTTCTGGGTCTTGTAAGATCATCAAGTGGGAAGCAAAACACTCGCGGACCATATTTTGCACACTCCCGGGATAGATTCTTCACTTGGCAAAGATGTCGAGGAAAACAGAGAGCTCATGTTTCGGTAGAACTTCTTGTGAATCCATGTTAACTGGTAGCATAGTGGATCTTGGTAAACTTAAATATGACACTAAAATCCGGAGGCGTATTGGGATAGCCAAGGAAACATTTCAAAAACTAAGCGGGATACTAAAAATAGAAAAACAGCGCTAGAAACATGGAAAAGAGTATTAGGTTGGTGCAAAAATAATGACGTAATAATGTCGTTTTTGACGTATGTTTAACGTCAAAAAACGATGTTGTTACGTCATTATTTTTGCACCAACCTAATACTAAAATGTTACGTGATATATGTCCTCCTGTATGGCAGTGTGTGCTGGACAATTTCCTCAAAGATGAAAAAGAAACAGAAGGATGCTGAGGATACCATAGATCGAACTTTTGAGCAACGACGATGTCTTAGAGAAAATGGAAACAAAAAGATATCTTATACTTCAGGAAGAAACAGTTGAGGTTTCTGAGGCAGATAATGAGGAAGGAGGGCTTGGAAAATATGATACTCACAAGACAGATAGAGGGTAAGTAGGATAGAGGGAAACAACGCGTAACCTATTTGCCGAGCTTAAGAAAATGGGTGGTAGAGCGGGGTTTAGAAATAACTAAAAGACAGAATTGATTTAGAGTTACCAAAGACAGGAAAGTGTGGAGAGACACAATCGCCTACGTCCTGGAGTGGGATGGCACATAAAGAAGAAGAAGCGTGGTGTGAAAAAAGGAGGAAATATGAAGAAAAGGGGGAAAAGATGTATGTGAAGCTACTTTATTTCCTGACAAGAGACCACTCTAGAAGGAGGAAGACTGAAAACCACAGGAAGTGGGGAAATTATAAGATGAAAGTCAGTTGCATTATGGGAGAATTACTGGAGGAATAAAGGAGTATGAGAAAGGATGCGTTTATTCTCGAATGAGAATATGTCACGTGGGCGAAGATAAGAGAGAGAGAAGCGTGAAGGCGAGGGAAAAAGCAAGGAAAGAGAAGAGTGTGAGGGCCATTCTATATTGTCTCTTTATGTTCGAGGAATTGAAGTGACGGCTCTAAGCCTACAACTTTGATAAAAATGCGTGAAAACTTATAAATACACTAGCTTAAAAGCCACTGACATTTAAGCTAGCTCCTGTAGAGGGCTCTTGATTGCGCCTTCATCCTAATTGGTCAGGAGAAGTAGCTTGCGATAGGCAACAATAAAGTACAGATGAACTCAAATTTGATCGCTGCATTTTAGTATTGCATTAATGTTTAAGCTTGCCTTTTAAAAGTTCAATGATAATTCTTCTTCCGCTACTTAATTTAAAGATGTACGTTGGTCCTTACTTTCTGTACAAACAATTATTTTTATTTCATGGGTGACTTTCGATGGATTTCGTAATTAATTACGATTATTCCCAAATTTATTTCCAAGTTATAAAGCTTGTTTTCACAAAAAACTTCAACGCAAAAAAAAAAAAAATCACGTAAGAAAAAATCTTCCGCAAACTTAGAAATCCTAAATTTCAGGATTACGGATCCAGATCCGGCCCAGAATGTTTTTAATTTGATTATGGAGTCGGCCTGATTTAAAAATGGTATGATGTGTTGGGTTATGGTCTATAGGAATAAATTTGTAAAGTGTGACATTATGACACACTGACATTTTATGTCTATTTATATAATTTTAATTTATTTATTTTATCAATATAAAAAACAAACAAACAAAGAGATATAAGAACTGGGAATGGCATTGTATTGTTTCTTTATATGCGAGGAATTGAAACGACCTCTTTAAGTCTACAACTGTGTGTGAAAATATGTGAAAACTTATAAATATATCTGTCTCTTTATTAATTTATATATCTTAATATATATTTCTCAATTTATCTCATATTTACCAATACAAAAACGCCAGGAAATAGAAGAATGTCAATGGCATTGTGTATAGTTTCTTTATGTTCGAGGAATTAAAGCACTGGGTCGAAACGGTACAACGTTGAATAAATGCGTGAACACTTATAAATATATATGTCTATTTTTTAAAATTATTTATTCCTTGTTTCTTTTTCCAATAAGAATGAGGGATAACTGATAATTTAAAGAAACATATCAAATTATGGGTGAATGTTTACAACTTTTTCTTTTCCTTTGCTCTTCATGTTTTTTTTTTCTTTTCCTTTCAGTGTGTAGGCAATTGTGGCTCCTCATAAACCCCTTTTTTATTCCGTGTGAATTGCCACGTCTTTCTGTAAAATAAAATAAAAATAATTCCCTGCTGCCTCCTCCTCAGTTTTAAATTCAGGGTACCCCAACTAGATTAGCTGCAACCCAGGTTTGGATTAATTGATTGATTTGTATTTTTTACGGCTTATCAACCATTTGCGGGCTATTTAAAACCGAAAAATATTTTTGATTGTAGGATTTTTTTTTAAAGATAATACTGATACAAGTTCTACTAATTAACCCATAGCTGGAGGATAAGAACTGGGTTCATAATTTTCTCAAGGTTATCTGCACGTATGTTAATATAACAAGCACGTCTGCAATTGAAACTCGGCTCTCCGATTTACAATTCCGTCCTGCTATCCATTGCACCACCTGCACATCCAAGCTTACAGCCCCTGGTATTTCCAAGCGGTTCCCCATCTAGGTACTGAACAGGCTGGACGTTGCTTAACGCAGGTGATCGTACGAGAATCGGTGTTTCAACCTGATATGACCGTAAGTATAAATTTTGGAGCGACAATTGTAACCTGCTATTTAATCCATAGATAGGGGGATTGAGAAAGAAAAGATGGATTTATGTCTTGCCCAAAGTTATTTGTGCTAAAATGAAGGAAACAGCTTCGACAGGAACTTGAGCTCGGCTTGCCAATTCTACTTTCTGACCCGATAAATTTTACGCTACCAGCCCGTCCATATAAGAATATGGTTTTTAATTAAAAAAAAAAAAAAAAAAATGAAACCTTATTTCGTGATGTCAACGAACACGCGTTGTCACTTTTGTAATGTCAACATTTGTCACTTTCGTAATGCTTGTTGGAGTCGAGACTTTATAATCGCAGATACAACTATAGTACGCCGTTGAACAATACTGGTGTAAGGCGCCATCGTATAACACTCGCACTAATAGTACTTGCTCGATAATACTCGCTCGAAAAGTGATCTGAATAGTAATCCGTATATTGATCCCTTAAGCACCACGCTAATTCCCATATATACAATTCCTTTACATCACGTGATCTACTTATTCAAAATGGGACCGTCTGTGTTTGCTTTCGTGTGATCTGTGTTCAAACTTCAGTGTCGACATTTATTCCTATATAACACCTTATAAACTCGTTATTGTTCATTCAGAGTACTTTGTGACCACATGTAGGTGAGTTCAAATAGATAATTTCGAATGTGTAGGTCGACATTTATTTCATTACGTGTTCATGCGCCAGTAGTTATTATGCTAAGGTGACAGGGTCCTGCAAATGATTATACTAGACAGTTTATTTCATATTTGGACTCTTATTTTATTTCTTTGGGGATTGATGAATAGAGGATTTCTGGTTCTGAACATTTTGCCAGTAATAAATACTGCGCCTCAAGAGGAAGCAGGGAGTTCAGTCTGATCGGTTGAACTGTCAGCCTTCGGGCGAGGAGGAACCCGAACGAGGCTACGCCGAAGGGAGGAGTCACTTTCGGGGAGGTAAACCGACCCTGAACCCGTTTATAGGGGTTCAAACGGCATATTTTTGGCCGGGCCCACGGGCTTGGAGATCCCACGTTAAACTGGCCTTGTGCCACATGATGCCCTCATGTGGGGGGGGGGGTGACTAAATACTGTTCAATCTGAAGTCGGACCACCGGCTGATCGGTTGAACTCTCTGCCTTCGGGCGGAGTCTCTTTCAGGGAGGTAAACCAACCCTGAACCCGTTTATACGGGTTCAAAGGACATATTTTTGGCCGAACCCACGGGCTCGGAGATCCCACGTTAAACCGGCCTTGTGCCACATGATACCCTCGTGGGGGAGGTGACTAATTACTGTTCAGTCTGAAGTCTGGAGTGAGGCCCGTTAGGTGTCTGTCAGTCAGTCAGAGCGAGCGAGTCAGTCAGAGCGAGCGAGTCAGTCAGTCAGTCGAATCAGAGGCAGTCCAAAACAGAGTCGCGTTCAGACAATTGCTACTAAACCTGATTGTTCGTACTAACACGTTCTACTTCTCTGTATATATTCCTGTTTGTAATATATCTGTGTTATTCCATATCCGTATTCGAGTTTTTCTTTATTGGTTCTACATTGGACTATCACCATGGTACAAGGAAACGTACCATAGCAGGAATTCTGTTAAGTGTTTTAAGAGAGGATAAAAATGCGAAACCAAACTCCGAAGGCACATTGGAATAGCAAAAAATGTCTTCCAAAAGCCAAGCAAATTACTAAGAATCAGGAAAATTCCAACAGGGACAAAGAAAAGCGTGCGGAACTGCTATGTATCATCACTATTAGTGAATGGAGGATAATCTCCTTAGAGATGAGATTCGGAGTACCAGAAATGTGGTTTTCCAGAAGAATGCTGAGAATATCACCCATGGAACGGATAAGTGGGAATAAAAAGGACATCTATACTCAAAACCAGAAAGAGACTGAAATTTCTGGGACCCGGGATGGTTTGGAGAACTTAACATATTGAAGCCAAAAGACCTGGGAAGGCAATGAGCCATCTATTGATGTATTTGTGTGAGTAGATAGTAGAATGGTGTGGGTGGGGGTAATGACAAAGAGACAAATGTTTCTCAAAAATACAAATGATTGGAGGTTGTAGAGAGCCATGACCCACGTTTTGGAGAAGGAGAACTTCAAATACATTGGCGTATGGATTAGTTATAACAAAATTAATATAGGGAATAAGGAAACTGAGCACGCTAAGAGTAGTGTCTCTCAATACCTCAAGATGCTACAGAACCAAAAGATTGACCTAAGAACTCTAGTTATGTTCTTAAATAGCATTGTCAGATCTAGGCTGTCATAAACTGAAACTCGTATATACGGCCCATCAGTAAAAATGCAGGAAAAATGGTCGGTTCCCTGTACCACTCCAAGAAGTACCCCCCCCCCCCAACCTGCTATCCTCCAGCTTTACACGAGGTGGAAACTAGACTACTGCTGCCATATATAGGCAAGAGCTGCCCAGTTGTCACTTTCCAGTTTCGATAGACTCTAAAAGCGTCCTTGTGGGTGATGAATTATTTTCTACCCTACAACCCCTTTCCCCACAGACGAAACGTCGCTTGTCTGTCGTTGCTCTATCGCGACTTCCAGATGAATTCGACGTGGTGTAATGGTTGGCAAGATTGTCAGTCTAGATCAGCAATGATTCTCACTGTGTGCCCCATACTTTCAACCTTGTACTACATCTAAGCTACGCTTAGAATATCACTATATGTCCTATTGCTAAAGATGCTGGGAAAATCGTCGGTTCCCTGAACCGCCCCAGTAAGTACTTGACTCCTGCTATCCACTACCGTAACAAGAGCCAGATCAGCCCGAAAATGGAGTACTGCTGTCATATAGTCGCCGGAGGTGCACTTTCTTCACTTTACAGCCTCAATAGTCCAAAACTATCTCTGTGTCCCTGTGGGTGATGAATTATTTTCTATCCTACAACCCTTTTCCCCAGTGACGAAACGTCGCTAGTCTCTCGTTGTTCTGTCGCTATTTCCATGGAAAGTGTTTAGACGAACACCATTTTTAACTTTCACAGTTAAGATCCGCCATGCTAAGTACATTTTAGCAAACCAACCACGTTCCATAGTTCCACTCGAGCAGCTTCTTCCCACGGACAGCTGATGTTTCCTCGATCACTACAATCTCAACCGGCTCAAGTCTAGAGTCAACTGTTATCTTCCTCACATATTCCCATAAACTGTGCCTCTACATTGAGTGGCTCTTCAACTTGTACAGGGTGAATATCATTGTAAAAAAGAAAAAAAAGAAAAGAAAGACATTGCTAAAGGATCATCTCCATACAGCCGTTTTCATTTTCTCAATAACTACTACATTGATTGTTCATATTTCAATGAGAACAGTTCAAATGATCTGCATTACTTAATTCTACCAGTTCAGATTGTCACAGCTAGGACCCGCCACACCACTTACACTGTGCCAACTCATTTGTATTCCTTTGGCAAGGAGGAAGTTCCACTCAAACAACTTCTCCCCCAGAACTGTGACCTTTCAGAACAGACTCCCGAGAGGGGGCTTCCCCGACAACTACAGTCTTAACCTCTTTCCTTCTATGGTTAACCGTTATCTATCTTATATATCCTCAAAATATGCCCTTCTTCCCTTTACGCCCTTACAACAACCTTATTCATTAACCTCTACTTTGAGGGGCTCTTGAGCATTGTATTGGTTGAATAATAGTATTAAAAACAGACCCCTAAGAGAATACTTCACTGACTACTACAATCTTAATCTCTTCAAGTCTAGTGTATCCTACATGTCCTCATAATATGCGCTGATTACCTCATCCCTTACAACAATTTTATTCAATAACTCTCTACCATGAGTGGCTCTAGGGTCTTGGCCTTGTATTGCGTAAATAATAATTATTAAAAAACAAACTCCCGAGAGGATGTTTCTCTCGTTACTAGTTTTCACATTTTCAACTCTCGGGTCAATCGTTATTTACTTTTAGCAACCTCATTCAGTAACTCACTACCTTGGGTTGTTGCTGGGTGGGGCTTTTAATAAGTGTATCACAGAAATAAATTGTAGAGAACAGTTCTCTGCTATTTTTACTTCAAGCACAAATCCTTGAGAACCGTGGATAACAGCAGAAGAATATTTGAATTCGAACATTTGTTTGAATCAATCACATAAAGAATAAAACTAAATAACCAATAATCAACCAAAATACATTTTTCCTGGTAGGCTGCTGTTAGTGGGTGTTGCTCGCAGGCATAATCTTGCCAGAAACACGATCCATTCTTGCTTGGGTCACTTTAAATAAGAAACTGGACATTTCTTGGTCATGTTCTCTAAGTCAGTGTTGATTTATTTCCAATATGCTGCATCTATAGCTTGAAGACGTTTTCTCAATGATTTGAAATTGTAATGAAGCTGATCTCGTATGTGTAACTTTCTTCTTCGCAATATTTACATACGGACTATTGTCCTCATTTTTACGCGCCCTGGCGATGACGGTAAAGTACATCCAGTAGCAAAGTCGCTGATTCGGTTGTTTTGAGTAGCGTGGAACCACCTCTTTACTGGTGTTGTTTCCAGGTTCAACCGGAACCGTACGTTCACCGAAATTAAGCAACGTCGAGCCTAGTAAGAATTAGGTTGGTGCAAAAATAATGACGTAATAATGTCGTTTTTTGACGTTAAAAAATACGTCAAAAAACGACATTACTACGTCATTATTTTTGCACCAACCTAATATCTAGATGGGTTACCGTTTTCGAATACCAGGCGATGTAAGCTTGGATATGCGAATGAGCCAATGAATAATTTGCTCGAAATTATTAATTGGAAAGCCGAGTTCCAATTCCAATCGGGTTCGATATATCCACATACGCGCAAATACCTTTGGGAAAGGTATGAATACACCTCTTCTTCCCCAGCTATGGGTTAATTAGTAAGACTGATATCACTAAATCATTATGATCTAAAAAAATTTTTGATAATCTACAAATATTTTCTGCTTTTAAATAATCTACAAAAAATCGTAAAACTTGAATGAAGGAATGCATCATCTTTATTTATTAGGTTGGTGCAAAAATAATGTCGTTTTTTTGACGTATTTTTTAACGCCAGAAAACGACATTATTTCTGCACCACCCTAATATTTAATACTGGTCAGCTATTGCTCGACGTGTCTCCATCATTCTAGGTACGGCGATAAAGTACATCTGGCTGCAACGCATCTGGTCGGCAGGTTTTGAGGAGCATGGAACCACCTCCTAATTGCTGTTGTTCCCAGGCCCATCCCGACCCAGGGTGGTAGCACCTGTTAGGTTTCCGTTGTAGCACTTGTTAGGGTTCCAGCTATGGCCAAATAGTGAATACCCAATTTTTATCAAAAAATTACTAGCAATATATTAAAAAGAAATAGCAAAACTCACAAGAAAATAAAATGTCGACATCAATTGACCCATAAAGAGCTGATATGATGTTAAATGAAACGAACCAAAATAAACCGTGTGTCCACTTAGTATAAGTACAGACCGTCTACATTGAACTTCCTATGTCACCATATTTCCAAAACCAAAGCTTTAACCCACAAAGCTATTGTCCCTTGGGACAATCTTAAGTGAAAATCTACCAGCTGATGAGCCCTTCTTGTCACAGTTGACTGCACACACCGAAAATTCTCTTTTCTACAGAGACTGCTTTTCTTCGAGTGTAAATAATGGTAGCTGCCTATACCAGGATTTCAGACAGCATGCTTTTTCTGTCGTGTGACTGAAATCAGTTGTTTTTAATACTTCCAGAAAGATAACATTCTTTACTGAGATTTTTTCTTTATAAGAACAGCACAAATGGAGTGGAGATGGTAACCCATTGATTGGATCTGGCAATTCAATTATAATCTCATGTAACTGACTCACTCAATTGGTTCTAACACCTTGTTCTTGTCTTTCTTACTTGGAAGATGATGCAGTATATCCGATAGACATTTCTTTCCCTCTTCTATGCCCATTTGGTATACCTGCAGGATAAATATCACACACTTTAATCTGGAGATTTCACTGTATTATCGCCTGCTATGTCGGCTTCAGTCACTTTTCCGCCGCCCTAATGTAACTCTCCTGTGTCTTTTCTATAAATACATTCATAGTAATTGTTCTAATGAACTTCCACTTTGGTACCTAGACTATGAATTTAAGCGCAGTACTAGATTAGCAGCAAGGTCTCACCTGTTTACAGATGAAATTGCTAAATGTAACCGTAAGTTCTATGCTAACAGTTTCTTCTCTCGCACTTATTTAAGCTCAGTACTAGATTAGCAGCAAAGTCTCACCTGTTTACAGATGAAATTGCTAAATGTAACCGTAAGTTCTATGCTAACAGTTTCTTCTCTCGCACTTATTTAAGCGCAGTACTAGATTAGCAGCAAGGTCTCATTTGTTTATAGTTGAAATTGCTAAATGTAACCGTAAGTTCTATGCTAACAGTTTCTTCTCTCGCACTTATTTAAGCTCAGTACTAGATTAGCAGCAAAGTCTCACCTGTTTACAGATGAAATTGCTAAATGTAACCGTAAGTTCTATGCTAACAGTTTCTTCTCTCGCACTTATTTAAGCGCAGTACTAGATTAGCAGCAAGGTCTCACCTGTTTACAGATGAAATTGCTAAATGTAACCGTAAGTTCTATGCTAACAGTTTCTTCTCTCGCACTTATTTAAGCGCAGTACTAGATTAGCAGCAAGGTCTCACCTGTTTACAGTTGAAATTGCTAAATGTAACCGTAAGTCCTATGCTAACAGTTTCTTCTCTCGCACTTTTTGCTCTTTGAACTCTCTTCCAGCTTCTTGTTTTCCAATTTGATCTTCAAAAAAAGATGCAACGTCAATCGTTATCTTCTGTTTCTTTGAATTCTGTTTTTTGTTGTCCTCTCTCCTTAATAATGATTTTTTTTTCGTATTCTTTCACATTCAGTTACACTTGCGTCTTAGTGGATTTATTACCTTGCTTGGAGGGAAATGGTTAAAAAAATACATAATCACATGAAATTGAAAGTTTATATTTAATCAATTGCTAGGTCTGCTGTTGGGAAAGGCGGTTCAGTGTCTTGCTAGAGAATTTTCTCTCTAGAATTTATCTTACATATTTATAAGTCTACCATTGTTCCATACTTTGAATATTGTTGCTATATGTTTAGATATTCTTGATGAAATCTAAAGAAGAATCTGCAATATAATTGGTCCTGACCTGGTGTCTCGGCTTCATTCACTTTTCTACCGCCGTAATATAGCTTCCATGTGCCTTTTCTATAAATACTTTCATGCTAATTGTTCTGATTAACTTTCTTCTATGGTACCTAGACTTTTAATGAATTTAAGCGTAGTACTGCGTTAACGGCATAGTCTCATTCTACAGTTGTAATAGCTGCAACTGTAAGTTCTATTCTCGCCGTATCTTCTATTGCACTTCTCACTTGTGGAACTCTCTTCCGGCTTCTTGCTTTCCAGTCAACGTTGATCTTCAAATATTTAAATGTAACGTCAATCGTTATCTTCTGTCTTTTTAATACCTGTTCGTTTTTTGTTCTTGTCCCCTAATAATGTTTTTCTTCTCTTATATTCTTCCTTTCACACTTAGTAACCCCTTGTATGCCTTTATTGACTTGCTTGCGGTGAAATGATTTAAAAAACCATAACCAGTGGCTCGAGACCAGTGTGTACACTGAATTAACTGCCATAGAGATCTATGGATTTTTTTTGTTAACCCCAAACACAATTTCCAGACTTTCTATCTCGAAAGTTCTCTGTGAGTTCTCTGTATCTGACAAAAACTTTGATGCATAAGCATTTGATCAGTCATTCTGCATCGATTCAGTGCCAAGCTGTTCCAGGCTTGCATCTGCTGAAGTATATAAGGATTCTAGCTAATCTCTGTCTTGAGATTTTGAAAGTATTGATTGTGCTGTTCTCTTTCTACCATATACTTACAACTTCTTTTAACCCAGTCATGGCCAAACTGCGGCCCGTTTCGTCTTCCTAAATGCGATGCTGATTATAAGGGAAATAACGTTTCTTAAAATTTTGTTTAGCTTCTTTCTCACTTGTTCTCTCTCTCTCTCTCGCACACAGCCACATACATAAGTCTGGTATCTGTGTATATTTCTGAGATGAGGTATTATGTACATTATTTGCATTATTCGGACTATTGTCCTCATTTTATCGCCATATTTGTTACAACGTTTCGGCTGTTGTACGCTCCGGCCTTCTTCAGGTGGTTGGAATGTCGAACTGAACCCTTTATTTCGCTCACTGGGGTAGACTGTTCTAGTTCCACGTGCCATGTTTGATGGGTGTCAGTTATCAGTTATCTCCTGTTAATTTCCCTCTGAAAGTTCTCCATTGAACTCACACTCCTTGGATCCTGTCACTGGATCTAACTAACGCCTTTATTCACTGTGCCATGTGTCCTTGAGGACATCTGTGTATAAATTTCTGGCTGTTATAAACCTAATGTCTTCAGCAACCATTTTTACCAGTGCTCATATTGCAATTTTTGCTGTTATCATTTCATATTTTTACTAGAACTCATATTGCAACTTTTGTTGTTATTATCACTTTTCTCTGGCACTCCTTATTACTGGTTCCCATATTGTATTTATTTCTATGCTTGGTCGGCTCAAGAGATTTTTGTGGCCTAGCATATGTGCTGATTCCTTAAGTTTACGAATTTTCCAATGTCTATGATCTGAACCTGATCCCGCAGAGGGCAGTGATCTCTCTTCTCTCTCCATATGTGTTCAGCCTGATTTTTCCACTTCCCCTCGTGCTAAAGCTCTCTGGTGTTCTCGAAGACTTAACTTAACGGGGGGCGGTCTGTCTCCTCTTTATATTTCTTTCTGCAGCTGCCCGGGATGGCGTACACAGTCTTTAGTCATGTTCTCCTCTAAGTGAGGGGGTGCTTAAGGGTTAAGTTCGACATTCCAACCACCTGAAGAATGCCGGAGCGTACAACGGCCGAAACGTTGTAATAAATATGGCGACAAAGATGAGAACAACAGTCCGAATAATGTAAATAATATACATAAGTCTCTATCGCTAATTCCACGGAAATGCTCAGACCAACTGCATTCCCTAGTCCCGTCAATTCAAACCTTCACGGCAAGGACAAACCATGCTTCCATACTGTAGCGCACTATCTATATTCCCTCCGTATTTCATTGGTGATAAGTTCCACTCTCATACCTTCTTCCCGCGAAACACTGTTCTACAATCTTAACCTGTTCAAGACGAGGGTTAACCGTTATCTTCCACTCCTATCTGCACAAATTGGCTCATATTGTAACTTTCTACGTCGAGTTGCCCTCTGGCCTTGTAAATGGTGAACCTTACTGAAAAAAATAAAAAGCAATGGGAAAATACAATATTGAATTCTGAAAACATTCGGTGAAAGTGACGTTTTCACCATTTTAAACCATGGATGATTTTTACTAAGGAAGATCATACGTGTAAATATCTTTTTCTTTGGAAACAGGAAACATCCATGATAATTTTTTTTATTTAATGAAGAAATATATGTTTTTACTTTCAAAAGAATAAATCACACGCAGTGACATGTGTTAATCACTCTGTCATTGGTTATAATATTATACCAAGACTTCAATTTTTAATTATTATTACGACTCAGAGTAGTAGCACCTGTTAGGGTCTCAGCTATGGGCAAAAGGTGAACCCCCAAACAAAAACAAAATACAATGAAAGTATAAAAATATATTATTATAGTAAAAATGTAACGAATGACATGACTTACCTCGGAATTCGAAACGAGCGCGAACGTGTCTTGCCTGCAAAGTGATGACAAAAAAGAAAAATGGCCGCTATTGAAGACACAATTTATGCGCGTCTATCTCGTTCAAAACGAGACAATATTTGCGCACATGCAAATTTTGGCCGTCTTGGAATAGCATAAAAAGCGGGGTGCCAGCAGCACCAAAAATGCAAGTCATTCGGCGGACTGCGTGTGTTAGAGTTGGACGTACGGATTGACAGACAGACGGCCAAAGAGGAAGTCGAAGTAGGCGCGGCTCAGTTGGTGTCTGTTTCACAACTGCCCAGTGTAAGGACCGAGAAAGGGAACAACGCAATGCATTTCCTTGGGGCGACCGAAGAAGAAAACAAAACAAACAAACAAACAAACAAAAAAAAAAAATAAATAAATAAACAGCAGGCCTGCTGGCGAGCGTCGCACTGCACTTTTTGCACCCCGCCTCATCATCCATAAGTGAAGGTATACAATTGCATTCAAAATCTAATTAGTTAAAGCTATAAAATTGTATTCAAAATATTTAGATTCCAGCGTTAAATAAAGCATATAGTTTGATATGTCGCTCAGCAAAATCAAACACACAACCAACATGAAAGAACTCTTTCATGACATTAGTCCATAGAATATCCTACAATTTCTTAAAGACATCAAACTGTATTCCAAAATATAACTTCAATAAGGCTACTACATAAGCCACACATATCACTGCCTCTAGAAATTATGTTCGCAAAAACATGTATATGCACAACACAGAGTATCATCTACCATGTATTCAATTGTGAAAGCAGAATAACATATACGATATTTGTATTAATTCAAAGCTCCCAAGAAAATTAAATTTCGGCATTAAATGACCCATAAGTTGTTGATATGCCGTTAAACAAACAAATTGAATCAAAGCTCCGCAGAAATTTACATTTCGGCATGAAATGACCCTTATGTTGTTGATATGCCGTTAAATAGACAAATCAAATCTCTCAAGAAAATTAAATTTCGGCATTCAATGACCCATAAGTTGTTGATATGCCGTTAAACAGACAAATCAAATTAAACCTCCCAAGAAAATTAAATTTCGGCATTAAATGACCCATAACGTGTTGATATGCCGTAAAACAAACAAATGAATCAATTAACCATTTGATTTAAAGTTCATTCTTTCCTGATTTCAGATGAAATATTTTCCAACGTATTTCAGTAAATTGTGATTTTACAAAATTATCGTTTACTAGCAGCATGGCCCGGCGTTGCCCGTGCTTGATTAAAAAATCGTACGACTCATAGAGCAATCGCTATCACTTGACTTAAAATATTTTTGCCCTTCCTTGCCTTGAAAGGAGTGCCCTTTGCCGTGCTGATGTTACTACGATTAAAGCAATAGTGTTGACAAAGTCGAATATGTCATTTGTGGCTCAAAGTCAGAACTGGTAGCAGGGATAAAAAAAAAAGCCGAATTTCAATGGCCCTGCACCCATACCAGAATTTGAGGTCAAATGTTTTCTTCCACTCCACTGCACACACTGACCTGTTTCTTCCCGCGCATAATGTTACCTTAAATTAATCTGCATTTAGGAAACACCCAACCGGAAAAACATTTTTAAGGGTTGACCGATTGTCGATTTGCACTGTTTGGGGGGCGCTCAGAGTTGAAACTTCACATGGTGACTCCCAATGGCCTCCTCATAAATCCGGTTTTCGCTAAAAACTGACATGCGGTTCAGGCGCAATCTGAGCGTATCGGTTTTTGGGTTATATCGATTTTCAGCGCTGTTTAGGGGTCTGTGGACATTAAACTTCTGGATAACATTTCTAATGGTAGACTCTAAGAGGGTGTCAAATTTAGTTGTAAGCAGATTTTTTCGATTATCGATTTTTTCGGAACTTGAGTCCGAACTCAAAAATCAGCCTCCGTCATGTCCTTACGGCAGCCATTTGCAAACTTGTGGTGATAACCGCATCGAAATCGGGTGAGAAATGCGGCCTGGGTGAGGTAACAACGCCCACGACAGACACACAGACAGACAAGAGTAATATAGATATTAGATAATTACAATCTAGATAATAATGAACTGTCGTCAATCGTACAGAAAGTTGATGAATTTAAACGCAGTGCTATGGCCGGTGTAATGCATAACAGCTGAGATTCTTGGCATTGATCACCCATTCTCAACCTTTTAAAATTTTACTTTTAAGCCTTTCAAACCATAGAATGTATGAATCCATAGTTTCTACCCAACCCAGCTACGGCCAGAGTGGGTCATGGCCTTGGTTAGCCACTAGTCTATTGCAGAATGAAATGGCAAGCTGCTATGGGAAAATCTGCCTAGTTCGTCTTGAATCGAAAAAGATTATCACCCAAACGTGTATCACGTAAAGATGGTTGGTTGTAGCGTCATCATGGAGCGCAAATTCGCTCGGTCACAAGTTTATTGATGGGATAAGGAATGAATTGCAAGCGAAATCTTCCCCTTCCAAATTTTTTCACACACAAAAAAAAAGAAAACACATGTGTAAAAGACACACCTAACTAACTCGACACGATCTAACCAAACTTATTTATGTGGTAAAAAAATTAAGACCAAGTTTAGTTACGATATGACAGGTTTTAACATATTTATCGGCGAAAATGTAAGGAAATTAATTCAGTAAGTAATGAAAGACGACCTAAAATTTCGTCCCTTTTATTGACTTTAATATCCTTTTGATGACTACCCTCAGATACTTATTTCATTAACGACGTGTCATGAATTATTTTGGCGACGGTGCTCAGTAGTTCTTCGATCATGCGCAGTGCGGACGGAAGTGCATTTCGGCCAAAATGTAAAATGCGTTAAATAAACAACAAAAAGTATTGTTTAGTTCTGTTTTCCCTCGGTTGAGACCAGATTGAAAAGATGTATTCCTGGGATGGTAAACCCAGCGTTTCTTTGTAATTTTTCTCCTCGCCTCAATTGATAGATCGCAACATGAATATATAAAATATTTAGACATAATGATCTCATTGTAACTTAGTGTCGGATATAACGTGTCGTATATTCCCATATATAAAGGGTTTTGATGCGAAAAGATTCACGAGTTATATGGCACAATTTTGGTTGTTGTTAGTGATAGCAAAAGCTTTTCAGGGTGTTTTTGTAGCTTTCGCTGCAATAATAATATTAATACTATATGATTATACTACGCCGAGCAACTCAATGTATGCCTTTGAAGTTTATTACAGAAAACTATTCACTCCCGCTGACAATATAGGAAAATGCTTTATTGCAACGTATATATGTATTCGGCTGTTAAGTTAGGATAGATTCTGAGGCAAAGCAAACGGTTTTATTGGATGCTTTCGATCGGCCTTCATCTTCGTTTCGTTGCCAATCTGATAAATATGCAGGATTAACCGAGAAAGATGCATGTTGCTTAAATGTGTATGCAAATTGTGATAAATCGCACATTTTTTGATAATGTACGCGTACAAATGGTAAAGATGGGTGCTAAAGCTTTTCAGATTCAAAGTTACAAAAGATCGGGAAGTTATTGAGTGCTGACGTGTCGAGGACGCAATGAGAAGTGAAACGAACGCAACACATGTGGGTGTCAACCGCAGCTTCACGAATTACTGGTTTCAAAGAAAACTACTGTATGTGTCTACGATTCCGTGTAATTGGTTGTTGTACTCTATTAAAAATGATGCAGTGTATTGTTTTTGCTGTTTATTGTTTTCAACAGCCCCAATCAACCAAAGCACGGTATTTGAAAAATTTTGTAGATTTCGAAAATAGAAAAAATGAAACGTAAAAATACCAGAACATGGACAGGACACACATCATCGTGCGCCATTTCTTGCATGGAAAGAATTTGAGAGAAGAAGGGTCTACAACTGACAGAGTAATACTGAAAGATATGATAGAACAGAAACAATTATTCAAGGACCTGCTCATGTGTTTTATGGATTGTATCAAGTTTTTGGCAACTCAACATCTGACATTTCGTTGACAGCGCGAAGTTATTGGATTAAGTAATAATTTCGGTCTTTTTTTTTTTGCACTTGTTAAGCTACTTAGCAAGTACGACCCTATGTTGTAGCATCACTTGGATTATGTCAAGTCGCATATACATTTTGCAACATTTTTGTCTGGAAAGATACAGAATGAGTTCATTAAGCTACTGGGCAATGAAGTGCATCAGAGAGTCAAAAGAAGCAGATACTATGCGGTTATCTTCGACATTACCTCAAAATTAGAAAGAGATGGTCATGGACAGACGTATGCCAATACTGCAAGAATGGCTGAAGAGTTGTCCGGTGTCGACAAATGCATATGACCTAGAAAGCCGAAAGCAATCTTTGTGAATTGTGACAACCAATATTTGGACCTCATCGGAGTACTTGCAGTATCAGAAATAGTGTTTGCTATATAATTTTTTGAAGTTCTTGATTCATTGTACACTTTTTCGCCCGTTCAACAATACAGCTGTAAGAAATTGAATATGACAGTAGGGGCGGCTGTAAAGCGCCCTCTGATACAAGATGGAATGCTAGGAGCGATGCTGTTCACGTTATAAAACAATATTAGGTGACATAGATGAATGGCTGGAGGATATGGCAAGTGATATTTCATTATCAGTCAGCACAAGAAGCTATACCATCTGCTTGTGGCACACAAAATGCAGACCTTTAGCTTTCTAACTAACCTGCCGTTCAGTACCCTAGAATGAACTTCAATGAAGCTCGAGCTAACATTCATAGACTGCAACAGTCTGTTATGAGTAAACATGGTTCTCTCTGTAAAAATTCAATTTCAAAAAGTGAGGAAAAATGCTTAGAATGTTTTACTGACATTGGTCAACAGAGAAGGGTGCGTTGAAAAAAGAGAATGGTTGGAGAGGAGACGAAAGATGAGCTTTTAAATGTCAGAGAAGGCAGTACTGGACAGGTTGAATACAGAACAGAAAGATCAACTTACAAGGTTGCGTCAATTAATTGAGTAATTTCGCTTCCGCTTGGAAGCCTCATTGAGTCGAACAAAGGCACGATACAAAAATGCCAAATAGCTGCTGCAGAATATGAAGCTGATTTTAATGGAATATAGCTGGGTAGCGAAATTACAGACTGTCGAATGTTAATACAAAAAAAAAAAAGAAAAAAGACAATGCCTTCGTTAAACCAAGAGCCCCAATCGAGATTTTAAACAGTACAATATCTTACAGCAATGATGTGTTCCTCAATTTACAAATAGCATTGCGCACACTGTTGGCTATTGATGTCTCTCTAGCATCTTGTGAGCGCTCTTTCAGTAAACTAAAATTTAAAAAAAACTATTTCTGAAGCACAAAAGGCCTAAGCAATTTGGCTTTATTAAGCTTCGAAAATGAAAAATTTGGACATATAAATGTAGATGTTATTACTGACAAATTTTTGGCTACCAAGCCTTGTCGTATTTCTCGGCTTTACGAATTCAAATAGATGAAATGAATTACTCTAAACTTGACATCTTTTAATTTAGGTTTTGCATAGTGCTTGTTGGTAGTGGCGGATCAGATAAAATGTATTTGTATTGCATTTAAATACTTTCTCAGAGCATTTGTATTTATGTGAAAAAGCATTTAGATTTAGATTATTGCTTAGTTTCAGAAGCATTTGTATTTTTGGAACCTGGAAGAAAATTACTTGTATTGATATTTTTATTTCCAGTCATATCGCGTCAGTAATCGCGAGGAGTATTTGTATTTGAATTTCTAAAAAAAAAAATAGTATCTGTTCCATCCTGGCTTATGGTAGGAGGCACCAAGTCGAGCTCCTGTCCCTCCTCGAACCAAGACCTCGGTACGCCACAGCATAACTGACTGACTAGATATCGTCATTTTACAGTTAAAATGGACAGATGTAACCGTAAGTTCTATGTTAACAGTTTCTTCTCTCGAACTTCTCGCTTGTGGAACTCTCTTGTGGTTTGGTTTCCAGTCAAGTTTGCTGCTCAAAAATTTAAATGCAATGTCCTTTTAATTTCTTTTCTTTTAATTATGTGAAAAAAAGACAACTCTATGTCTTCTATCACTACATACGAACGAAAACTTTAATGACCAATGAGATGTTTGGGGGATTTTCTCGATACGCCTTCATGTTGAGCCTATTTAGGGTGATGCTATGGCAATAAAAATCAAAGCCTACGGAAAAAGAACTGAGAAGAAAAACACTTCCTTTCGATTATTTTTCACCAATCGGAAGAACGGAATTCAAACTTACCCTAATTTGAAAAAATAACTGATTGTTCATGGCGACTTAAATAAAAATAATGTCACTATTCCTTCACGCGTCGTCAGGATAAATTTTCGATTTAATACATATAAACCCTTGATGATTAGGTGCCAAAAATGATAACTTTTCGGGTTTTTAAATCTTTGACTCCACATAAACTCTTCAAAGTAATCATCCATCATATCAAGGTTTATTGGTTTATTGCTCGATGCATTGCATTAATTTTTTAATATGCATCTGTGTCAAACAGCTTCCACGAGATTTGTGATTGTGGGGGTACAAAAATGTAATAACAACGTTAATAGTTTCTATTGCTTCATCGAAATATTTTTATATTAGCGGTTTCTAGACAACCGTTCGTAATTTTTAACAATAATTTGCACCGTGTACAAGTCTCAAGAGCCACTAAAGGTAAACGGCTACTTAGTAAGAAACACAGTTTATGGAGAACATGAGGGGAAAATAATGGCAAACTCTAGACACAGGAATTACTTGTACTTAATTTGGCTTCAATGTCCTATAAAACAACAGAAAAATAAAAGTAATTAAATTTCGAACACCCGAAAGAAGAAACGCAGACATTCAAAATGATAAATGTATTGTACAGAGCATAAAGCCGACGGGACATTGCTAAAAAATCGATCGTACTTGTAGTAAATTGAAGGAAATAATAAATTCAGTTCTAATAAGCATTTATAGTAGGCCCAATAAGAAAAGCAAATACAAATTCAGATGTAATAAGCAATTATTTTAGAGCCAATAAGAAAAGCAAATACAAACTCAGATGTAATAAGCAATTGTTTTAGAGCCAATAAGAAAAGCAAATACAAATTCAGATGTAATAAGCAATTGTTTTAGAGCCAATAAGAAAAGTAAATACAAATTCAGATGTAATAAGCAATTATTTTACAGCTAATAAGAAAAGCAAATACAAACTCAGATGTAATAAGCAATTATTTTACAGCCAATAAGAAAAGCAAATACAAACTCAGATGTAATAAGCAATTATTTTAGAGCCAATAAGAAAAGCAAATACAAATTCAGATGTAATAAGCAATTATTTTAGGGGCAATAACAAAATCTACTTTCGAATGAAAAGCATCTACTTCGGATTTCAAAGGATTCAGCCGAAGAAGTTGCTATATTTTGAATAGAAACACCTTTCTCAGATTTATGAACCAATCAGAACGACGCCCCGAAAATAGAAGAACACAAAACAAAATCAGCTTATCTGATGGAACTAACTTTTATAGGAAGGCTATCTACAGTAGAGCCAGAGTCGAGTCCACCTGTCTCTCTGATTCGTACACACACACCCAAACTATCACTCAAACTCTCATCGAAGACAGTCTGTCCGACAAAAAGTCAACTCTTCAGTTTGTCACCTACAAGCGCACACATACATACAGTCTCAGTGTCAGTAAAATTTAATATATATATATATATATATATATATATATATATATATATATATATATATATATTATATCTGCCTCCAACGCAAGAGAATATCCTAGTTCAGCAACGAGACGCCACAGCTACAAACGAAGAATCCCATAACAAACTGGTAACCTAACGCCATTACGAGTTAACGTATCAAATGTTCCGAGAAGTAGGATTTCAGATATGCTTTTTTCCCACAGTCCTGGGTAATGACAGTAAACTACACCCGACTGCAAGGCCTCTGATCCCAGGTTGTTCCCAAGTCCATCCTAACCCGAGGTGGTAGCACCTATTAAAGTCCCAGCTATGGGCCAATAGTGAACACTCAAACAAAAACAAAATACTATAAAAGTATAAAAATACATTTTATAGTAAAATTACCTACAATAAATTGGTATAATTATATATATAAAAAAAATTACCGACAAAGCATTTTATAGCAAACTAACCAAAAATATTTTGTAAGTGTAGTTGAAGCCATAAAATTGTGTTAAAAATATTAAGATTTCGGCATTAAATAACCCATAGAAGTTGATATGCCGTTAAACAAAACCAGCCAACCAAAAAACCAATATGAAAGAACACCTTCAGAACATTAATTCATATAATATCATACAATTTCTTAAAAAAATCAAACTATTCGAAAATTGTACTTCAACAAAACTGCAGTATCACCGTCTCTAGTAAATATGCCCACAAAAGCACATATGAGCAAAAGCTGAGTATCACTTACCATGTATTCAATTGTGAAAGCAGAATAACATGTATCATATTTTTATTACTTCGAAGCGCTCAAGAAAGTTAAATTTCGGCATTAAATGATCCATAAGTTGTTGATATGCCGTTAAACAAACAAATCAAATCAAACTTCCCAAGAAAATTAAATTTCGGTATTAAATGACCCAAAAGGTGTTGATATACCGTTAAAAAACACATCAAATCAAACCGCCCAAGAAAATTAAGTTTCGGTATTAAATGACTGATAAGATGTTGATATGCAAACAAATCAAATCAAAGCTCTCAAGAAAATTAAATTTCGGTATTAAATGACCCATAAGATGTTGATATGCCGTTAAAAAAACAAATTAAATAGAAGCTCTCAAGGAAATTAAATTTCGGCAGAAAAAAGACCCATAATGTGTTGATATGCCTTAAATCAAACGAAGAAAGAAAGAAAGAAAGAAACGCCTTCCCCAAACAGAAATCTGGAATCGAAAGTGTTGATGGCACGTACCCGTACCCTGAATCTATCATAAACATTGAAGATAAGGAAACTGAGGAGAGCATAAGTTGTGCGAGGAATAATTTTATCCAACAACGTAAGATGCCACAAAACAATAACCCTGACCTTAAAGAGAGAATCATGTTGTTAAATAAAACCTCATCATATCTAGATTATCATATGTGTTGTACTGAGTTGTTCTACATCCCGTGATCAGTAGTCAACTTCTTGCCTGTCTCTTAGCTTATTATACACTTTATATCTCTTCAAATAGGTACAGTTCTATTAACCAATCCATTACAACTCCCTGAAACTAAGATGTTTAATGCCTTTGGTTGTTCTCGACTTCTTTCTTCCTCTCCACTTAGAGGTTTATGTCCTGTTCTTTTAATGGAGTTCTTGGTCTCATTTCATCTTCTTCAGTGCCTGAGTCACTCCTGCTATCATCGATAGTATCGTCTTCTATTGTACTGATCTGAAGAACTCATCCTTTCTTCTCTGTCAACGTCTTCTTCCATTACAACGTTTCCCTATTCAGTTCTGAGTCTTAATTTGTCAGAATGGGCCACTAGGCTTTTTCCTTTGTTTGATATAATATGTTATGCCGCCTTTGCATGATGAAATTAGTTCTCTCAAAACTTGCTACTTTGTCTTTCTTATACCATATCCTTTAATTTGTCGAATAAGGTATTATTAATGGTGATCTTATTTGTCTACACATTAATGCAGGTGGGTTTTGGAATTGTCCTCTAAGTAACCGTTATCTCTAGGCAAAATACTTTGAATCCAATTTTCGCTGTCTGCACTTTTGTTTCCATTAGATTGTGGTTGATACAGTGGTGTTTTGTAAGGGGAGCAACTAATACGATTCAACTGATAACATAGATGTTCATCACAAAATTCTGGTGCATTGTTTGATACAAATTTTTTAGTGACCCAATTTCTAGAAAATACTACTCTTAGTTTTATTATAGTTGTTGTTCTATCTTTAATGACTTCAGGCCATTCCAAAAAGGAGTTTACTAAAATTAGAAATAGTCCTATGCCATTAATATGTACATGATCCATATGGACACATGGCCATGGTTCCGTTTCCTTTGTTGAAAATTCTTCATTTCTGTACATTTTGGACATTTGTGTACGTATCTTCCTATATCATGATAATAACCTGGCTACTAAGCCTCCAATTTTAATCTCCTTTGCATAACTGTTATCCCAAAATGTACATCACATCACCATATATACTTTTTAAAATATCTCTTCTTACTGTTTCTGGTGGTACTATCACAGTTCCATTACATAAACCTGACTGGATGAATTTAAGGGTGCTACTAGGTTGGTATCTTGGTCTCACCCTTTTAATGTCGAAACAGTTAAATATAACCACCTTTTCTATTCCAACAGCTTTTTCTCTTGCACTTCCAGGCTGTGGAACTCTCCCTCTGATTTGCTTCCCTGATAATTATAATCTTTAACATTTTAAATATAATGTCAATCAACATATGATGCCTTGATCCCCGTTTTTCTTTTTATCCTTTCCTCAATCCCCCCGCTATACCCAGTCTTTTCTCTTTCACTTTCTACTAGTAGCACTCCCGCCTTGCTTGGGGTAAAATGCTTAAAAAAAATACACCATTTTCCATTGTTAATTTATGGCTTATTTCTTTGTAAGGTCTTTCAGCTTTGGAACAATTACTCCACCTGTTTTTTTTTTCTTATTCTTGTAGCAATCTTACTTAATATTGGATCTTGCAGAGTTTCCGATATTAATCTTTGTAGAGATAATATGCCAGCTTCAACCCAATGTAATACTTCTTCATCCGACATTTCCATTTTTTGGTCCTTATTAAATTGTAACCTTGACAGTGCATCGACATGTTGTATTGCTTTTCCTTTTTCGGACTCAATGTCAAAATCATCAGACATAAATTTTATGACCCAACGTCTTTCCTAATAGGAATTGTCGAACTCTGTCTGTGCTCCAGACAATGGCCAATATTTCTTTTTCAATATTTGAATAATTTATTTCTGCTGCCGTCAATCTTCGTGAAAAATACATTATTGGATAGCATTTTTGCGATAAAATTGCTGAAACAGTTCACTCACTCGCATCCATAGTTAACGTAACCTCCTTTCAAAGATTTCTACAATGGGTTTTCCTGCAAGTATTTCTTTTTAAGCCTTGAATGTTAAGCTTTGCTTTTGAGTTCAATTAAACTCACTATTCTTTTTCCGCAGTTCTATTAAGTCGATGTATTTTGGTAGGTATCTTTTATGAAAAATAACCAATCCTAAAAATTCTTTTTATTAGTAGATATAGATATCTCTTAAATTTTCTTAATTAACTTTGGATCTGGTGCAATGCCATCTTTTAAAATTCAGTATCCCAAATATGATATTGTATCACAATCAAATTCACATCTGTCCCCGTTTATTCTCATTCTTGCGTTTTGTAACTTGTTTAACACATGTTCTATTTTTTTTTGTCTTAAATAATCTTTAGTGGTAGCTCCAAGACAAATATCATCTTGATAAATAATCATATTTAATTGCTCTCTAAAAAATGGCACTTCCGTTCTCACTTCAAAAGGCATTTTCGCCCATTTTAATAATCATATGGTGTTATTTATTGTGGTAATTTTCTTCAATGCATCGTCAATCTGTAGTTCATTGTAGGCAGATCTTAAATCAACTTTTGCAGACCATTTCATGCTCGATAATTTGTGGATAGCGGTTTCGATATTGGTAATAGAAAAAGAGTTCAAGCATATTTTATGATTTATGCCTATTTTAAAATCACCACATATTCTTAAATCTTCGTCTGCTTTTCGCAAGACTACAGTGGGACAGGTCCATTTAAACAACCTGGAAGAACAGACTACAAAATTCCCTCCTCTACCATTTTCTTTAACTTATCAATTACCAAAGGTGAAAATTACGAGATTCATTTAATTGTATAACCGCTTTATATCCCTTTAACAGTCCTTTTTTTTATTTTTTTTTTATTTTTACTTTTTCTGATTTTACGTGACTGATAAATTTCCATCTTTAGAATATCTATACCTAGCAGTTCATGATTTTTTTTACATTCCACTACTGTAAGATTCTCTCAATTTCAGATGATGTTTTTCTCAATTTCGGTTTATCTATTTTATCCCCTATTTTAGGCCCATCTACTGCTACCTGGAGGAACATACTCCAAAATTCCTTCCTCTACCATTTTCTATAACTTAGCCACTATCAAAGGTAGAACATGAATAAGTAATCTTCTAGTTTCAAAATAATAAGGGCTTTATATCCCTTTAACACAACCATTTTCACTTTTTTGATTTTACATTACTGATTAATTTTGATGTATCCACCTTTAGCACATCTATACATAGTAGTCCATGAATTTCTTTTACATTTCATTTGTGTAATGGGAATAATTTTAAATTGGTCACAGGTTTCAAACATTCCATTGAATTATCCCAAAGTTTTTATAAAAGATCCAAGATACATCAAATTGTCTCAAATTCAAATAACTTTTTCTCAATTTGGGTTTACTCATTTGTTCCTAGAAATTTCTTGGGATCAGAGTGAGTTCACTCCCTGTAGCCACTTGCATTGAAAATGCCATTTAATTTAATGTTTTCAAAAGAATTCTTTTCCCTAGGTCCTTGTATTGAAAAAATGTCATCAATTCTTTTTCCACTTTTTCTAAACTATTTTCTTTCTAGCTTAACATACAAACTGAAAGTGATTTTTTCTTCAGCAGTTATGGCAAATTTTCCCAAAAGTGAGGCACTTTTTTCTGTCATTTTCATGCTCATAGTTACAGTATTTTCATTTCTTGCATTCCTTTTTTATACTGTAGGTTTCAACATTGCCCTCAATAGAATTATACTTTTTTTTATCAATTCCAGCTGTTGTATAACTTCCACACGTGCAGTTAGAGACAAATTATTCAATTGTAATAGTTTCAATATTTATATACGAGAGTTCTCGGGACCGGAGAAGAAGTCTCTTATATCCAGGTTTCTCTTATATCCGGGTTTGGTCTATTATATATACATTAACACAGGCTCTAATTTGGGACCAGAGAAGATCTCTCTTATATCCGGGTTTCTCTTATACCCGGGTCTCTTATATCCAGGTTACACTGTATTCATGAAATGCATCTTGAATCAACTATAATGAAATCGATGTATTTATCTATCCACCCACGAGGATAAAATGTGGCACAAGGCCGGTTTAATGTGGGTATCTCCGAGCCCGTAGGCTCGGCCAAAAATATAGCCTTTTTGAACCCGCATAGACAGGTTCAAGGCCTGTCAACCTCCCCGGACGAAACATTGCCCTTCGGCAAAGCTTCGTCCGGGTTCCTCTCTGCTAATGCATAGAGTTCGACAGTCGCTCTCTGATTGAATCTCTTATACCCGGGTCTCTTATATCTTGGTTACACTGTATTCATGAAATGCATCTTGAATCAACTATAATTAAATCAATTCATCCTCGGTAGTCAAATCTTGAGTTTCAAGTTTCTCAAATTGGTAGAATCTGCTATCTTCTCTTAATCTGTGAAGATATTGTATAATTGATTCGTCTTGTTTCTGTTTAATGGACAGAAATTTGCTTCTTTCCGCTATGACAAGTTTCCTTTTTAGGTCGTAAACTTCTTTTTATTATTTAGGAAATTTAGACGAAATTAAAATTCTCCATTTGTTTGGGGTATGCCACAAGTGAAATTTTCATTAGAAAGATGTCATTTATTTCCTTTTCTCCCAGTCTTGCTTGCTTGGCGTTCAGCTTTTGAACCCTAGCCTGGGGTTCAAATCACCGGATCCAAGTTTCAACAAATTCTAGTTCATCCAAGCGACTTAAACGTCTTATCGATGCAAAACATCCCACTCGTCCAGAAATGGCTAACATCGTATAAATGCTGTACAATCTTTCATCAGACCCTATAGACTGGCGCTAGAAAATCAGAAGCATAGAACCTTACCAAATAACAAAAACTGCATTTCTTGAACACTTCCAACCGCAACACATGTAACTTGAATAGAAAATGATGACATTGTGGCGGACTACACCACATTAATTTAACTTTAAAATAGGAAACAAAACTGACCTGAAAAAGGATAAGCAAAAGACACATAAAATATATATTTAATAAGATGTACAGGGATGTGAAAGAAAGTCTGCATTTAAGTAAGAAAAGGTTGAATAAAACAAGAGTTGTCTCTCTTTATTATTTGTCTTTCAATGTTCACTGAAAGAAAGTTTATGAGAGTTTCTTGCAATAATTGTTCCCCGAAGATTTGCTGTGTAAGAAAAAGTTATATGAGTGTATAAGGAATGTTCAGCATGTGAGTGGTGGTGTGAGTGAGAAAGTTGGCGCATGATTTCAACTGTCGTGGATTTATTTGGCAGCTGAATTCTCACTAATTAGCTAAGAATATTTCTTGTTTATATAGATGACCATAGGCTCCAAACTGCTGAGCGGCAAGAGTTATTCTTCACGTGCAGACGATCTGGTTGGAGGCACGGATAGCGGCTTGGATTGAGGAATCGGAGAGTCGCGTTCGAATTCCAGTCGAATCCATTACATTCACTTACGTGCTAATACCCTTTGGAAAGGTGTGAATCCTCTTCTTCTTTTCCATGGGTAAATAGCAGGACAGACTGGGTTCTATAGCCTTGGATGGCAACTGGTCTAGGAGAAACTCTGAATTCAAAACGTGCGGAGGGTCGTTTGGGGACCTTGTGGCACGTAGTGCATCAGGTCTCTGTAATAAGCCCTTCAAAAAGTGTGGATGGTCCTGCACGAAACCTTCACCGCTATAATCAAATCTCATGTGCTATACGTGCGGGTTGGGGACCGCTTGTGAATTCCAAATTCCCATGAAACTCCAATATTGGAGCCGGCTCAACCCACCCCGGGTGAATGTCGTTACAAGAACAAGAAGAGAAGATCTGATTGGTTGGCATTGACCAATCAGCGAGCGAGTTTGGGGGAGACTTAAGAAAGCATCTGGGATCCGTTTCTCCCAAAAATGCACAAAATTGACTACATGAAAATAGAGCGATTACAAAATTGTCGCAATGCTGCGATTTGTAAATTGTCTATAATAACAGTGTGATGATTTATTAACCAATGAATGCTTGTCGTTGTATGTGATTTGTATCTGTGTATGTATGTATGTATGTATGCGTGTGCGATATAGATCGGCACAACATAATCAAGATGTTAACTTTTTACACTTCATGAAAGAAAAGTTTTGGAAAGAAATTATTAACAGTAAAGAACCATAAAAGTGAGTTTGAGGGTCTAATTTCCTGAAAAACACTTTTAACAAAAAAAATTTTAAAGTTAATTTTCAGCATTGAGTAGTGAAACGAAAGACTTAGAACTTCGCAACAAATGATTTTACTATAAAGATGCATTGGAAATGTTTTTACTATAAAGATGCATTGGAAATGTTTTTACTATAAAGATGTAATGGAAATATTTTTACTATAAAATATTGCCATGGAGTTTAATTTCCTGAAAAAAACTGTTTTAAGAAAAAGATTTTGCATCAAGAGAGAGTAAGCTAACTGCTCGTGTGCATAGAAACGGTTAATTTTTTACCATTATTAGTAATTTTTTAAAAAATAAATAAATCTGAAATAATAGTAAATTTTAGACATTTATAATCTGATTTCTCTAGCTTTTAGAATGTAAGTAGAAATCTTTTTTTTACGGAGGTGCAAAAGCTCTTGTGTGAAGTGAATTCCAATCCAATATCGATATTTTCTCTTCGTTCGATATTTGTGAGAAAAGATTTTAAAATTCCCATTAAAGGCTATGAGAGTTATCTCCCTTGATTCCAGAAAAAAAACAAAAAAACCTCGATGTCACATTGCGAGACAGTGTGATGTTAATTGGTTCGTGGGGTGAGGAAACGCATTCTCCATACGAAGGTATTTGCCAACCAAACACAAACTCCAAAGCAGCCTGAGAGAGAGAGAGAGAGAGAGAGAGAGAGAGAGAGAGAGAGAGAGAGAGAGAGAGAGAGAGAGGAAAAAAAAAACAGGAAGAAAAATAAATTACCACACTGATATTACATTTATTTAAGCGTATTTTGTTTAGTTCAAAACTCGTAATATTTCAGAATCGGGAAATATAATTAAATTATGTAAACGACGAATGTAAATTTTGGTTTTTCATTTTTTTAACTTGGGGAAATAAATTTCAATGCACAATGGTGTCGTCCTGTTTCTCGGTGAGTATCACTTAAGTGGTTGTTTTACAATACACTTCCGTTTAATATACGCAAACAGTATCGTTGTCATATTCACACAATGATTAAATTTTTTTATGATAATAACACAAAAGCTTAAAAATATGGTGAAAAACATAGAATGATATTCACCCTATACAAGGCCCATGAGTCACTCCAGGTAGAGGGTTACATAAGGAAAACAGGAGACAAGGGATATAAACCTCTACGCTTGTTCAAAAAACCGAGGAGATGTGTGAACTGGACGATAGGCGAGCCTATCTACTCTTAATGCGAAAATAAAAAAATAATTCAATGGTAAATAAAAGTTCAGCGTCTTAGGCGGAGACGGTAGAAGTATGGGATTTAAGTAGACGTTAGAAGGAACCGGAAACCCAATCCTAAAGAGGAAACAAAGGATAAACCTCTACGCTTGTTCAAAAGACCGATAAGGAGGGTGAACTGGACACTAGATGAACTTATCTACTTCTATTGAGAACAGAAAAAGTAATTCAATGGTAAATAAAAGTTCAGAGTTCTTTTTTCTTATAGAATGGTTGGCAATTGACAGTCGATTCGAACTTCATAAAATGATATTTCATTGTACCTAGTTCACGTATTTTTATGATCGAATAATTTTCTATAAATGTATGAATGAAATAATGTTCATATTTATTACTTGATAATTTGGTGAATGATAAATATTGCATTGTATTAGTTGGTTCGCATTTTTAGAACGATGTAAATATAAAATTATTCCTATAAATAAACAATCTAATAGATAAATAGTGTTTAATATTTTTATCGTCTGTTCTCAAAGAACAAAGAAAATGTATAAATTTACTTTCATATGTTTGGGTTTTATTAAAATTCGAATATTAATTTTTAAAACAATAAAAATTGCCGAGGGAGTGAGGGTAGTACAAAATAATAGCGGTGTCAAGGGAAATATCGTCCTTTTGACATTAAGTTTGTTTTTTTTTTGTTTTTTTTTTGTGGGGACACGAAGGTTAACTATTGCTAGTGATTTCCTCAGGTGATGTCATTAATGATAATGTTAATAACGATAACGTTACAAACTTTTGCATTAATCTAAAATGGTATTTGAAATGAAGTGATTTAATGCAACATAACTTTCTGTTTTGTTTTCCTTTTTGGAATCAATGATAGTCACTTTATTTTTTTTAAATCTAGTCGTTTTATTAAATATTTTAAATTATAGTTTTTATTTGAATTGTTTAAAATTAAAGTACGACAAAAAGACATGTTTAGATAATCTTGATATGCATTACAAAAACATTAGATAATCTTGATATGCATTACAAAAACATTAGATAATCTTGATATACATTACAAAAACATTAGATAATCTTATATACATTAAAAAACATTAGATAATCTTGATATACATTACAAAAACATTAGATAATCTTGATATGCATTACAAAAACATTAGATAATCTTGATATACATTACAAAAACATTAGATAATCTTGATATGCATTACAAAAACATTAGATAATCTTGCTATACATTAAAAAACATTAGATAATCTTGCTATACATTAAAAAACATTAGATAATCTTGATATACATTACAAAAACATTAGATAATCTTAATATACATTAAAAAAACATTAGATAATCTTAAAATACATTACAAAAACATTAGATAATCTTGATATACATTACAAAAACATTAGATAATCTTGATATGCATTACAAAAACATTAGATAATCTTGCTATACATTAAAAAAACATTAGATAATCTTGATATACATTACAAAAACATTAGATAATCTTGATATACATTACAAAAACATTAGATAATCTTGATATACATTATAAAGATATTCGAGTCATTCGTAACCTCTAGTTTACCTATATGGCGATGGAAGCTGGATAATCTCCTGACAGATGAAGAAGATACTTGAAGCAACATAAATATGGTTCTACAGAAGGATGCTGAGAATACCATAAACCGAACATGTGAGCAACGACAAAGTTCTAGAGATAATGGAAACAAAAAAAAAGGTTGAGATAGTAGAAATTTCTAGGACACATAATGATGAAGGAGGGCTTGGAAAATTTAATACTCACAGGACAGATTGAAGGCAAGAGGGGCAGAGGAAAAACAACGCATAACCTACCTGGTAAGAATGCGTGAATCAATGGTGAAGCAAGATTTGGGAGAGATAGACAAAAGATAAAAGTTATTAAGAGCTACAAAGGAAAGGAAGTTGTAGAGAGCCATGATCGCCAACTCCCTGAATGTACACAACACGCATAATAAGAGGGAGATATAAAAAAGAAAAGAGTACTGAACTGTTATGTAATATCAGTCCTCCTAAAGAATGCTCGACAATCTGCTCACAGATAAAGAAGAGACTTGAAGCAACAGAAATGTGGTTCTACAGAAGGATGCTGAGAATGCCATGGACCAAACATGTAAGCATATAATGAAATTTTAGAGAAAATGGAAATAAAACGGACATATATACATTAGAAAGAGATAATTGAAATTTCTTTGGCACATAATGAGGAAAGAGGACTTGGAAAATTTGATGCTCAAAGGACAGATTGTAAGCAATGGGGATAGAGGAATAACAACCTATCTAGCGAGCTTGAGTAGAGTATGTTAAAGGAAGTAAAGTAGATGAAGTATCCATATAAGAAACGAAGATTCTTTTGATAAATAATAATAATAATAATAATAATAATAATAATAATAATAATAATAATAATAATAATAATAATAATAATAATTCTATGGGACTACACAATTCACACTGACAGAACAATCAAGGCCAACCGCCCAGATATTGTTATTAAAGACCACAAACAAAAACGGTGCCTCCTTATTGATATGGCCGTCCCTGCTGACTGCAATGTATCTTTGAAGATATTCAAAAAGCTGTCAAAATACAAGGACCTTGAAATAGAAATCTCGAAAATGTGGCATATGGGAACATCAACAATCCCTGTTGTAGTTGGAGCTCTAGGACTGGTTGGAAAAGATTGCAGTAGACTAATTGCAGGGATTCCTGGAAGCCCATGCCTCAAGGAGATACAAAAAATTGTTCTGACAAGTACAGCCCACACTTTACGAAGGGCTCTATCTATGTAATTTTTTTTTTTTTTGTTAGTGAAAAGTGTCATGATGCCATTTCTAACCTTAGGTCCCTGGGTGGAACCCGGAAAGAAATGTGTAAACGCCAGAAAGCAAAGAAAATAAAAATGATAATAATAATATAAGGAAGTCATAGATATTCTTTAGATATGTGGATAAAATGAGCATTGGGTAAAGGGCTGTAGAATGAAAATAATTTTGATACACCTGAATAGAAAGCCCCTGATATAGACGAGGCTAGCAGTGATCAATAATTACTTCTCAATCAATTGTTGACCATTAAATTCGATAATTACTCAACAAAATTACACAGAAAACACTGTTGCAAATTATGATTTTTGTCTATATTTTTGAGATAAGGTATTGTAATTATTTATACTGCTTACATTGTTCCGACTGTTGTCTTCATCTTTATTGTCATATTCACGACTTTTCGACGTTTCTTCAAGTGAATTTCTTATAATTTCGAACAGTCCAAACAATATAAATAGTGTAACTTATGACTTATCTATAAAATTTCTGTTTTTTTATTGCTCTCGCGCTTTAATAATATTTTCCATATATTCTTTCACACTCAGTAAACCTCTGTGCATTAGTGGCTTTATTGCCTTGCTTGGGGTGAAATGTTAAAAGAAGAAGGAAAGATAAGTTATTTCTAGAAAGCAAGAAGTAAGGACTAACAGTAAGAGGACAGAATGGATGGTTATCAATAGAGGCGAGAGCTACGTATTGGGGACTTCAAAATCAAGCAGTTAAAGTAAATTAACTATCTGGGTATTTTACTAACAGACGACGGTAAATAATCTGAAAGTACGTAGTACATAGTAACAGCGAAAGTTGTCTTCCAAAAAAGTTAGGTATTAAGTAAAAAAACTAATTTAATGTCGCAGCCACTCGAATCTGAGATTACCTGTCTACTAAGGCATCTAGCTAGTCCCCATTGCAAGCACCTGTTCATTTGTGTTTGTTCAACACCTGCATAGCCCACATGTGGTTTATACTGCAACTAAGCTAAGCGGACCTTAGTTACAGTTTCAGGGAGAGAACGCGTTATCTAGCGTGATCAGCTGTCTGAACAAAGCCAGCACGCTCAGACCCTCGGCCACGATGTCTCGTGACTTCATGCTAGCACAACTGCCAATGGCTCCCAAGGGTTCCGTCTACTCAATTTCTGTCTCGTGACTTCATGCTAGCACAACTGCCAATGGCTCCCAAGGGTTCCGTCTACTCAATTTCACTTGGTTTTCAGGCAATTTCCAAAGGTGTCGTACGCTGGGATTGCCTCCGATAACAACCTTCTTAACAAATCGACCATGGTTAGATTCGAACCCAGGTCTCATGGTTAGAAAGCGAACGCTCTAACCACTCGGCCAAGGCTTTAAGACAGAGAGGAAGTGAAATGCTATATAATACTAAGAATATTATGAGCAAACGAGGAAATCATGGGCAAAATAGGAACAGCTAAAAGTATGAACATATAATGAGGAAAGAGGGCTTGGAGAATTTAACACTCACAGAACATAATGAAAACAAAAGTGGCAGGAGCAAACAGCAAGTAAATTGCGTAAATTGACAGCAGAAAAACAAAGCGGGATAGTCGAAAGTTAATTTGAGCAACAAAAAGTAGGAAGTTGTGGAGAGCCATGGTTGAGCATGTTTTGAAAGGAATTATCATATTAAAGAAGATTGAACCTCAGAAGTAATATTTTTCTCTCTTCACTAATGATTTAGTTTTGATTTTTCGACAAAACTATAATTGATAGCTTTCAAAATTATTTGTTGTAATGGTTTTTATTCAGTTTCTTTGTAGTTTTCCCTTCCAAACACACCGAAGATATTAAAAAAAAAAAAAAATAATAATTTCTATGATGGTCTTGATTTGACGATTGGAAAAACTAAATTATGTATTTAGAGGGTAATGAAGGCTGATTACAGTAAAGAAAATTGTCAAAAAATTCAGTAGGGTCAATAAACCCCCCCCAAAAAAAACAATTACATTTATCACTTAAAATGTAGGATAACCAAATGTCGTTGTTGTCCGGACCAGAGAATATAAATCATTTAAAACTTTAGTTTGTTTCGACACAACTTATAACAATAGACAGAGCATCTGCATACTACCCTATAACCGCGCCCCCGCGACCGCAAGAGTGGGGACGATCCTGATTGTGGGCCCCGGTAGTGCATTGTAATCCTCGCTATCTTATTAACATTTGACTTTTCTACCTACATTTATATACAATTTTTTTTACAAATTAAACTAAACACAATTGACGATTCAACGATGAGAAGCTTTCACGATTCTGTTTTTTTTTTCTCGTCCAAATCCGTGAAAAAAAAAACCTGTAAAAGTAAAGGCCTGTAAAAACGAAAATAATTTTGCTACACTCTAGTATATTGTAATAATATAGTGAAGTCATACCAAGTTTGGTGACTACTGATGGCTCCGTAATAATGTGCTAAATAAGATTAAGTTCACCATTCCACCTCTATTCATTCAGCTTGAGATGTTTAGATCTTCTGATAAAGCAGAATGTTTTGCTCATAAATTCTCTTCTTATTTTAATCTCAACTCATTTGAAGTATCTTAACCTTACTTTCCTCTTAGCATTGAGTTCTTGTTAAGTGATATTTATATAACTCCACTCGTTGTTTCTGCTGTCAACTCTAAACTGGATCTCCCCAAAGCATACAAACCTGATATCATCTATGTAATAGTCCTTAAGAAATGTCTTCCTGAACTAAGCTCTTGTACGCTCTAACCTAAATGCCTGACTGCTTCTTGCTTTTCGGCTTGTTGAAAATCGTATTCTGCAGTTCTAGTCTTTAGTAACACAGATGAAATATCTGGCCCTTCTAACTATCGCCCTAGTAGCCTTCTACCACTTTTTTTTTGGTGAAAGTACTGGAGACTCTAGAATTGGTCACGCATCTTACATTCTTTCAGCTAAGCAATAAGGCTTTTGCGCCTCTACGTCAAATGCTGATGTGTTAACAATTATGACTGAAAGAGACCGTCAAACTTTAGATAAGAATGGTGAAGCTCGGGCTGCTGTTTTGGAGATCTCGAAAGCATTTGACAGGGTTTCATATACTGCTTTTCTTCACAAGTTGAAACTTATATAATTTCTGAACGAATTTTTGAACTTATTCACTCCCTCTTATCAAATCACGAAATGAAAGGTGTCCTGAGCAGCCACTTAAAGCAGATGTCCCTCAGGTCTCTATCCTTGGACCTATTTTGTTCAAAATTTTCATCAATGATCTTCTTAATGGTATCAATTTTCAAATCGATACCTATGCTGATTATACAACTATTTACTTAATAGTAAGTCTGATCAATTCGATTAGTTTGTCAAATTGGCAGATGGCCTCAAAAAGTACCTACACTCAGCTGTTAACTGGAGTAAAACTTGTTAATTTTAATACCTCAAAAACGAAGCTGCTCGCTGGCAATCATCTTCGAGAACCCTTTCTACCTTTTATCAGCATGGCTGATGCTAACCTCCAGCAGAGTAACTCGTTGCACCCTCTCGATGTGCCTTTTCCGCTGACAAGAAGTGGAAAGATTATATTGAATCAACTGCTTTGTCTGCTGCTAGAAATATTCGTTCACAGTGTCGTACTAGACATTTTTTCTCTTCAGAATTTAACTTGCATATTTATAAGTCTACCACTCATCCATACTTTGAGTATTGCTGCTATATATTTAAAGGTTTTTGATAAAATCCAAAGAAGAATCTGCTATGTTATTGGTCCTGACCTGGCTCCAGTCACTTTCCCATCTTAGCAATCTCTTCCGTCGAAATCTTCAGTTTATTCTTCACGATGGCAAGCAGAATGTCTTCATCGATGTTGGATGGTCGCCCGGAGCGTGGGTGGTCACTAAGGTTAAAATCACCCTGATGAAATATGCCAAACTACTTTTAGACCGCTTGCTCCAGTCACTTTCCCACCGCTGTAAAGTTGCTTCTCTGTATCTTTTCTATAAATACTTTCATGGTAATTGATCGGATAAGCTCTTCGCTATGGTACCTAGACATTTTAAAAATGTAATCGCGGTACTTGACTGACGTGAAAGTCTCATCAATTTAATAGTTAAGTTGGCTACATGTCGCCGTAGTTCTATGCGAACAGTTTGTTTGTTTGTTTGTTTTTTTTAGCTCTTCTCGTTTGTGGAACACCCTACCGGACCTTTGTTTCACGACAGTTTTAATCTGAAAAAATTTAAATCCAATATCAATTGCTATCGACTTCTCCTCCTGCTTACTTTTTCCTCTCTCCGCACATTATTAATGTTTATGTTCCTAATTCTTCTACATCCTGCAACCCGTTGTATCTAAGTAGCTTTTCTGCCTTGCATAGGGTGAAACAGATTTTTAAAAAATACTAGTGCTTCAACATCCGATTCCTGTTAGAAAATGCCAGATGGTCAGAATCGACTTTAATATCTGTTATGGGGTCCACCCTTTTTCATACAAGTGGACTCTACCAGTGTGTACTTGGACTGCTGCCATTAAATACCCAGTGTCAGTCAGATAGATAGATAGATAGATAGATAGATAGAGAGAGAGAGAGAGAGAGAGAGAGAGAGCAGAGATTGTTGGATGTTGGTAATATGGCTGTAAAGGTTGAACCTTCCGTCTCTACCAATAACCCATTTCTTTTTTTCTTTTTCTCTCTGTTATGGGGTCCACCCTTTTTCATACAAGTGGACTCTACCAGTGTGTACTTGGACTGCTGCCATTAAATACCCAGTGTCAGTCAGAGAGAGAGAGAGAGAGAGAGAGAGAGAGAGAGAGAGAGAGAGAGAGCAGAGATTGTTGGATGTTGGTAATATGGCTGTAATGGTTGAACCTTCCGTCTCTACCAATAACCCATTTCTTTCTTTCTTTTTCTCTCTGTTATGGGGTACTCCCCTTTTTCATATAAGTGGACTCTACCAGTGTTACTTGCAGTGCTGCCGTTAAATACCCACAGTCATTCAGAATATATGAACGGAGATAGAGATTGTGATTGAGTTGGAGGTAGAGTAATAGTGTGAGGTAACCGCTTGTAGAAGTCACAGTTACAAGCACGTAGACTCTAAGGAAGTCCTACTTCGAGACTGGATTTACCAGACTATATATATATATATATATATATATATATATATATATATATATATATATTATTATTATTGCTACTAACCGCGTTTCTGGATCTACTAACCGTCTTAGCAATTATATTTTTGTGTAAATACATTTATTTGTTCTATTTCATTCCTGCGTTTGTCATTCATTGGAGACCGGATTTCATCTCGGAATCCACAACAATATCGATGACGAATTTTCTTTCTAAGAGAAGTTGATTTGTGATTATTCGATTATGTATTTGGCTTTGACTGACTGATATTAAAGTAGACGTTGCACTCATTGTCACACCAAAGCACCAGATCGTGTTGTTCTGGAATGTACACCCATTGCCACCAGGGTTAGATTCGCGCCTCACAGAGGGTGCTCCAATAACTTGGACTGATTTTAATGTGAATTAAGTTTAAGCGGCTAATATTTTTTTTTTTTCAGATTTGGCTGACATTTGGGCGATATTATTTTTCACACATAATTGCCATGACTTAAATAACATGATCCAATAGAGAAATAAATTTTCACCAATGACACTGATTTATTTACTGCTGACTTTGATCCGTCTTAATGAAACACCCTTATATATAATCAGTCTTAATGAAACACCCTTTATAAACACGTGGTCGACAGAGAGAGAGAGGCTCTCACATCTTTACTCGAAAGCTCTCCAAATCATACACCCACTCGTCAATATTAACTTACGTAGTCCGGAATTGAATAAACAATACACTTATATATGGGAGATTTACCAATGTCTTCTTATTAGTCATTTTGTGAAATCATTTCACTCCATTTTCATTTAAATAATTTCGCTCTAAACAAACCAGTAATGCCACTGAGACGCAAGAGATTACTGTGTTTGGTTTGGTTTAATTTGTTTAACGGCATATCAACTCCTTATGGGTCATTTAAGGCCGAAGGACTCTGATCAAGAGGCTTTGAGGAGCGTGGAACCACCTCTTAATTCCTGTTGTTCCCAGGTCCACTCTGACCTGGGGTGGTAGAACCTGTTAGGGTTCCAACTATGGGCAAATACTTACTCCCCAAACTGGCGTCAAAACACTATAAAAGTATAAAAATACATTTTAAAAATAAACATACAAGCAATATATTTTCATATAAAAAATACAGCAATGCATGTGTGTAAAAAATAAAAATATTATAAATTACCAGCAATATATTTTTGTAAAAAAAATTACTAATGCTTCCAAGAATATTAAATTTCGACATTAAATGACCCATAAAGAGTTGATATGCCACTAAACAAACAAGCAAATTTAACGCCGATTTTTTTAATGTATTCCTAGTAATTCTCATATATTGCTGTTAATATTTTTTAATGTATTTTTATATTTTCATGTTTTGATCCAGGTTTGGAGATTCATTATTTGCCCATAGTTGGGACCCAAACAGGTGCTACCACCCCAGGTTAGAGTGGACCTGGGAACAATTGCAATTAAGAACTGGTTCAAATATCCTTAAAACCTCCCGATTAGAGCCCTTGCTGACGGATGTAGTTTATCGTCATACCCTGGTTACTTGGAGTGAAAGAGAATGAGAAGACTTTAGTGTGGAGAAATGACAATAAAAGAACAAGTTTCAGGAAAAGATAAGGTTACTATTCAATTAAACCTTTGAAGATTGTATGAATCCATCTTTTCTCCCCCAGCTATGGGTTAATTAGCAAGACTTGTGTCACTAAACCATTATGATCTCTCAAAATAAAATAAAAGTGTGTACAAAAAAAAAATGGATTTCGGCATTAAATAACCTATAGAGGTTGATATGCTGATAACCAAAACTAACAACCAACCAACCAAAATGAAGAGTTTCCCAGGCAAGAAGTGCGAGAGCAGAAACTATTAGAATAGAACATCTAACATCTAGCTAAATGGTAAAACGAAGGAATCAACTTGCCGATCTAGTCGAACGCTTATATTGATGTATCGAGATACCAAGGTGGAGAGTTCATTGGAACAATTGCCATAGAAATATCTTTGGAAAAGATAGAGGGAAGCCACGTACAACGATGTCATTACGATGTTGCTGTTTTTTTTTTTAAAATGTTGTGGAATTCTCCATACTTGCCTGTCACCCCCTACGGGAAGATGCACTCTTCCCCCAAATTAACCTTTAACCAATCATCACTTCACTTTTCCAAACTCAACTTCTCATTGGTTAAAAGGACACAAAAATGTAGTAAGATGAGAGAAATCCTTTTTTCCCGCGCAGCTGCCTGGAGACTATTTGAAAACCCCAAAATCTATATATATATATATATAAAAAAAGGGTCGCTCGACTTACTTCAAGTCAGTCAGACACTGAGTTTCGAGAGATACCAGCAGACTTCACGCGTGCCAACACACTGACTCACTAACACTACCAGCCTCTCATCAACTCAACACAACTTGCACTACTATTGCTTCGTGAAGAAACTTAATTTACAATTTACTAAAAAAGTGACATTATCACTACGAAATAGTAATTGCACATTTAATCAACTTTAGCATATCAGTCAAAGGCACACAACTTTTTACAACTTGAATCAACACTTACAATTGTCACACACATAAATACTATTATTTGAACTCACACAATTGAGATTTTACCTTGCATAAATCAAACTGTTTTAATTTCACAAACAAACTTAAACCATCAACATTTATTCAGCAAATCTCTGCATGGACACTCTTTGCAATCTTATTTCACTTGCCACATTTAAAAAGCAACCTATCATCACTTTGTGTTTGTCATATATATATTTATATATATAAATTCATGTTATTGCTGAAATCTATATCTACGTTGTTTTTTTTCCTTGATTTCTTCAAGTTGTATTGTCTTCATTGTTCGTTTAATTTATTTGTTGTGGATAAATGCATAATTTACACACACATTTTAGGCCTCCACACAATTTCACCTTCTGACATATCTTACTTAGTATAAATTCTGCAACAGTGTTACTCTTCTTTTCATTGTAAAGGATTAAGAATATTGACGTTTTTCATTTTTTTTTTATTTTTGTAGGTTATAAATGCTGATTCGAATAAGGAGATTTTAAACAAATTAAACGTAGTGAATAAAATCAGAAAGATAAGCATATTTACCACTTGATAAATATAAGATAAGACAAGTGTCATTATTGTCAGACAATGGGACTAACAAATCGCAGACTTGAACTTGATTTCGTCACGAATTTAGCTAATACTTGACGACAAACACTTGAAAATATTAAAAGACAATAAAAATAAATTCATTCTTCATTTAAAGGTCGTGGCTTTTGAATGAGAAGTGCCATTTACTTTTGGCAAACAGCAATCTCTCTAATAGAATAAGTGCATTTGAAGAACTGATTCTAGCAGAACATTTGCCCCTGGGAAGTGAGGGTAGCGAAAACGGATATCGGCGCGTAAATTAAAATCGGTTCGCCATATACAAATTCCACTGTTGCGTTCACCTTCGCATAAATGTCTCGATTCCTTGTTCATTTAATCCCCCAATCAAACAGGACAGGCTTGGGTCTCTAGTCTTGGTTGGTAACCAGTCTAGGAGTAGGACTACTTTGAATTTGAAACAATGGAGAAGGCAACAGCAAACTGATTCACTATTTTTTCGAAGAAGTCATGCCAAATCTAAATAAATAAACGGTAAAAATCTGTATCTGTCTATATTTCTGAGATGAGGTATTATGTACATTATTTACATTATTCAGACGATTGTCCTCATCTTTGTCGCCATATTTATTACAACGTTTCGGCCGTTGTACGCTCCGGCCTTCTTCAGGTGGTTGGAATGTCGAACTTTTTAACAATTTACTGTCATTTGTAGCTCAGTAAATTTCGTCTCCTCGCTATTTCTTCTCGTCGTTGTTCGATGAACCATTTTCACAAAGCTCGTTAGGTAGGCTATGCGATATTTTTCTCTGTCCTTCTTGCCTTCCTGTCAGTGTCAAATTCTCTATGTCCTCTTTCCTCATTATTGTGCCCTAAAAATTTAATCTGTTTAGGCATAGTATTAAGTTTAAGTGTCTTTTTTTTTTCTTCCATTTTCTCTAAAACTTCGTTGTTTCTCACAAGTTCAGTCCATGGTGTTCTTAACACTTTTATGTAGATTTACGTTTCTGTTGCCTCAAATCTCTTCATCTGTGGGGCGATTGTCCGGCATTCACTGCCGGGTTGAGATTATGTTACAGTTCGGTATTCTTTTCTTTGTTTCTAACGAAATTTTGCTGTTTCTAAGTACTTTGCTTAGCTTTTGGAAGTCATCATCAGTTGCGAAGAAACACAGAAAAGGCAACCTGAAAGGTGAAGGAAAAGACAGCGAAAATAAGTATAGGGACAATGCTTTAATTACACTGACATCAAAACACTCCAGTGCATGTAGAGTGTATACGGAGAAAAGCAATTCGCAGGAAGTAAGCGCTATTAGGCGTATTCAAGCAGTCCAGACGAAGGTTGAAAGGAAACAAATTGGATCCCGTGAATTCTGGAAGATCACCAACCAAATCATGGACAGAGGTCAAGCAGCGGTGCCTACAATTATAAATGACCCCAAGGTCATATCTTCCTTGACAGATAAAGCGAACCTCTTCGCCTCCATCTTTTCCTCTAACTCAAATTTAGATGGCAAAGACCGTCCCCTCCTCAAGTTCCCACGTCACCCTGAACACAATTTCAGTAATATTATTATAACAGCACGAGAGTTCTCTAGATTAACAAAGGGCTTGACCCTAAGAAAACCACTGGTCCAAACAAAATTCCAGTGGCTGTCCTTAAGAACATCAACCTGGAATTATCCCCAATCCTGGCAAAGTTATTTAACCGCTGCTTGAAGAAGTTTTTCCCAAGCATGTGGAAAGTGTCAAGCGTATGCCTGCTTTTCAAGAACGCTGGTGTGCGATCTTCCCTCCCCCAGTACAGACCTATCAGTCTCCTCAGTATCATCAGCAAGCTTTTTGAGGCCATAGTCAATGAGAAAGTCGTCGAGCACCTAGAAAAGAACAAACTCTTCACCGACGAGCAGTATGTGTTTCGGCTTTCCCGATCCACTGCCGATGTCCTAATTAACATCACTCACTGAATCAGTGAGGCTTTTGACGAAAAACACACTTCGAGAACTATAGCACTAGATATATCAAAGGCCTTCGACAAGGTGTGTCACAAAGGCTTACTATCCAAGGTGTTTAGTTATGGAATCACCGGAAGTGTTTTCTTGATCATAAAATCCTTCCTAACAGATAGGTCCCTGAAGGTAGTTTTCAATGATCAGTCCTCCGGAACTCTAGTGGTCAACGCAGGCATCCCGCAGAGGTCACTCCTGCGACCAACCCTCTTTTTGATCTACATAAATGATCTGCCGAAGAATATATTCAGATCATTTGTAAAAACCTATGCCGATGATACGACTATATACGGGCGCACCTCTAAAAATCTCGACGGTCAGAGATTGGCGACTGATCTCTCTTCCGATCTTGCACAAACTATCCAGTCGGGTAAAAACTGGCTGGTTACATTCAATGCCTCAAAGACCAAGCTATATTCCATCATCGCCGATCTGACCCCGAACGTCAGGATGAACGGAGGTCCTCACGCGGAAGCACCGTGCCTTGAAAGGTCACAAACTCACCCCTGACCTCAAGTACATACGATCCATTGTTAAGGATGCAGGTAAAATGGTCAACTCTGTGTACTGCTCCAGTAAGCACTTGACCCCTTCTGCTATACTTGGTATAGCACTTGGTTGGTATATATCTTGTAAAGATAAAGAGCCAGGTCAGGCCAAAAGTGGAATACTGTGGTCATATTTGGAGGGCGGGGACAGCCCAGACCTCAAAAGCGTCTCCGAGCCCCTGTGGGTGACGAATTATTCTCCACGTTTCAACTTCTCTCCCTCAGGAGTGATGTGGCAAGTCTTTCACTGGTCTACCGCTACTTCCATGGAAAGTGCTCGGAAGAACTACATTCCCTGGTCCCGCCGAGGCAAACCTTCTCAGCAAGAATACGCCATGCCATTTACATAGTAGCAAACCAACCACATTCCTTCCGTATTCTATTGGTGAAAAGTCAGTTCCACTCGAGCAGCTTCTTCCCACTGGCATATGGAACCGACTCTTAACTATATTTCAAAGTTTTCCTTATTATAAAGGAGATTGATAATAACCTCTATTCTTCAGGATATGCTCTTACTTAATTCATCACCGTAATCAGTAGCGTCTAAATATATTTATAACCAAAGGCCTGCTTCTTGAAACAGGTCCTTACATCCTTATCCACCAGAGGTTGGTGTTCGAGCCCAGGTAAAGGCCAGGATTTTGAATTAGAGATTTCATCACAGCTAAGAAAGGTCCCCCTACTCGGAAGATTTGCACAAAGCAATCACCTTAATTTCATCCTTCTAACTTGACTGTCCGACATACGAAGTAAAGCTTTGTACGGTGAGCCTCCTTCGGTCACACTTTTATGTCAGATGACAATTTGCCAAACTGCCGTTCAGTTAATATCTGTTACAACGAAAGAGAGAAAAAGTAAAAAAGAAATGGGTTATTGGTAGAGAGGGAAGGTTCAACCTTTACGTCCATATTACCAACATCCAACTCTGATACCTTGTGCTAACGTAATAAATTGACTGATATGTTTCAAGGTTGTCCTTATAATGTAATGAGTTTGATAATAACGTCCCTTCTTCAGGAAATGCTATTCCTTAATTCGTCACCGTAATCAGTAGCGACTAGTGACGCCATTCAATGATATGTCACTGAATATGAGCTGTCTGATTATAGCATCTTAATTCTCTATATTGTTGAATGTATTCTAGTCATTTAAACAGAAAATATGTCTTTAGATGTTAGTGGCATGAAAACGGCCTTTTATTATTGTAGGCACATCATTCAAAACCCTATTAAAATTTAGTACTTGGTCCCTTTTTTTAACAAGCTGCTGAACGTAGCAGATAAACATGTCACATGTATTATCTAATTAACATACCCTATACTCAAGAATCCGGAGCTTCTCCCAGATCTCCCAGACTCAGTTGGGTTAATAACCCTACCCTTTCCCCAAGTGAGGAAAGCATCTTATTTTTAGCCCCTAAACCAAAACCTGTTCTACGCATACACTGGGCATTGATTCCCGTTAAAGGGCACATAAAGTGCATAATGATGGGAGAAAAAGGAAGGAAAATTTCGATATGGACTCACTATATCATCAACTATTATACCGATCTGTTATTTTAACACTACCAAGAACTCGATATGACACCCTACTTTCCCACATATGATACCGACCTGTTATTTTAACACTATCTTGAACTCGGTTTTGAGCCCCCTACTTCCTCACCTATGATATCAACCTTGAATTTTAACATTATCAGGTACTCTACATGGTACCCTACTTCCCCACCTATGATACCGACCTGTTATTTTAACACTACCAGGAACTCGGGATGAGCCCCCTATTCCTCACATTTTAACATCATCAGGTAAATGGCACCCTACTTAACATCAACAGGTACTCTATATGGTACCCTGATTGCCGACCTATGATACCGACCTGTTATTTTAACATTATCTGGAACGCGGTATGAGCCCCCTTTCTCCTCACCTATGATATCAACCTTTAATTTTAACATCATCATGTATATGGCACCCTACTTAACATCATGAGGTACTCAATATGGTACCCTGTTTGCCGACCTATGATACCGACCTGTTATTTTAACACTATCAGGAACTCGGGATGAGTCCCCTACTTCCTCACCTATGACATCAACCTTTATTTTTATCATCATCAGGTATATGGCACTCTACTTAACATCATCAGGTACTCAATATGGTACCCTGCTTGCCGACCTATGATACCAACCTGTTATTTTAACACTATCAGGAACTCGGTATGAGCCCCCTACTTCACCACCTATGATATCAACCCGTTATTTTAATACTATCAAGAACTCCTTCCGCATCTATAGTACCAAGCTTTAATTTTAACAATATCAGAAATTTAATATGAGCCCACTAGTTTACCACTTGTAATACCAATCTCTCAGCTCTGCCACCTTGGCGTCTCATCTCGGTTATCTTTTGTCGCCGTCGTATTGTCTATCTTTTCCTTCATTCAAAAATCATATTCGTTCTTTTAATTCCTTCGGCACAAAATATTATGAAATGGAGTCACTTTTCAGATTATGATGATTATTTGCATCCAATTCTTCAGCAAAGTTGCTAAGTGCACGTGTCATATCAAAGTCATGAAAAATATTGACTTCTTGTACGTCAACCATAGCAGAAAGACAAACCTGTCAATAGATGGGAAGTTTTATTGGCTGGCTCTCCACAGTCGATCAATTCTGATACTTTTTTATGATTTCATAATAAATGACCAATTTATCTTTTGTCAACATCGTTTATATCTGTATCGGAATAACGTTAGGTCTTCCATCCACACTCAGACTTAACAAGATTATCAATAATTTCTGACTATTGTATTTTATTACAAGACAATTTCTTTGATTTTTCACAAACCGAAGAAATTATTCTTTCCCGTCTTTTTGCAAGTCTAACATAATCGATTTAGGCTAGCAAGGATTTTATAAGCCAGTACTAGTAAACCATTTACACCTGTGCTAAATTAAATTATGCGAAGGACAAATAGGAGACACCAGAATAAAATAAGAACATTTAAATATCAAGGAATTGTTTTACCAAAGGACAGAAAAGGGGGCAGCGAAATCCGAAAGAAAGGAGGGTAAGACGAACTACAAATAAATATGATATACTAGCAGCATGGCTCGGCGTTGCCCGTGCTTGATTCAAAAATCGTACGACTCATACAGCAATCGCTATCACTTGACTTAAAATATTTTTGCCATTCCTTGCCTTTAAAGGAGTGCCCTTTGCTGTGCTGATGTTGTTACATGCCTTACTTCTTGCCTATCTCACACTGCGAATTTTTTCTAAGCTCTATACTAAGCATTAAATCTGTAACAAAAAAAAGAACTAAACAAAATGAACACAAAACGATCAGCTTTAAAAAAGGACTTGTAACTGGAAAAACCGAATGAAAAAAGAATGTTAACAACAAATACTTTTTCACACCCAACCCAGTTTTGTGGAATCAGAATCAACATTGAGTTTAAGCAAGCGAATAAGCCAATTGGAGTAAAGTGCCATGCAGATTTAAATTTTTCCCACTTGTGACGAATGCAGCTATCGATTTTTTTTTGCATGCTAGCATGCTAGTTAACATTCGTGTCAGTCAGCTGTTGGCTCTCACACTGGCCAATAGAATCTTCCTGCCTATTCGTGGCAGCCAGCTATAGGCCCTCACTCTGGCCAGTAGAAAATGGCCGCAAACTACATGAAAACTCCTGTGGAAGCATGAAAAAATCGATTATTTCAACTATCGATGGGAGTTGGGAAATGCAAAGTCGGTCTTGGCCTTCTCGCTAACTTGGAGCATGTGCATGTAAATTTTGGCACAAATCCGTCGAAAATTGCAGCCGTGCATTCGTTACACACACACACACACACACACACACGCACACACACACACACATCCTGCCTTTTATAGATAGAGATAATAAAATCGTACCGTATTTGACGGCATATAAGGCGCACATTTTTATTAAAAATGATCTTTTAAAATTCCCCTGCGTCTTATATGCCATATATAGTTTTAAAATTCGTGATAGTCAGCCGAAATTAGCTATCTGGCAACTCCTATTAGTTTAGACTTTAGAGTAACTTTCATATACCTATTCTCATTATTTAAAAAGCTATTACACAGATTAAAATGTTATCATTGATAATATTCATTATGTTAATTTCATCACGTTTAATATTAGTACTTTGTTTCACTAAAATTATATGAAATAATTTCAAATTATATGGTTGTAAAATATATTTGTTTCATTAATAGTTTTTTGCGATAACTTTAGGTTGAATTGGTATAAATACAATCAGAATATTTATATCCTAATTATTCCAATACTTTTAAAAACTGCAGGTGTGTACAAATCATATAAAGGATATAATAAAATTTTTATAGGCTCCTGTTCTTTTTTTCCTATTATTTTTCGTTTACTTGTAATCATGGCTTTTTTAACCAAAATAATACCTCATAAATATAGCCTAGGCTGTATCATTTACTAATAATTTTACCAATTACTAATTTTTCTTGATTTGCCCTGGTGAAATTGGGGTGCGTCTTATACAACTGTGCGTCTTATATGCTTTCATTTCGCCAGGTCTAGCCTTCACGACTAGGACCTGCCATCATCTTAGTTATGACGATAAACTGCATCCGGCAGCAAGGTTTTCAGGAGCGTGGAACTATCTCTTGGTTGCTGGTGTTCTCAGGTGTTCCCTGACATGGGCTGGGCTGTTAGACTTCCAGCTATGGGCGACTAGGTAACCCCCGGGCTGGATTCAAAACACTATGAAAATGTAAAAATGCGTTTCAATTCCAATCATACATTTTGGGAAAAAAATATTACCAGCAATACATTTTTGGGAAAAAATATTACTAGCAATATATTTTAGAAAAATAAATTTTACCAGCAATTCATTTAAAAACAAATATTACCACTAATACATTTTTTGAAAAAAAAATATTACCAGCACTGCATTTAAAAATAAATATTACCAGCAATACATTTAAAAAAATATTACCAGTAATAAGTTTTTGAAAAAAAAAAAAAAAGTATTAACAGCAATACACTTTTGAAAAAAAAAACATTACCAGTTTTTTTGAGAAAAAATATTACCAGCTATACATTTATTTTTTTAAAATTTTGCATCAACCTAATATTACTAGTAATATGTTTTTGATCAAAGAAAATATTACCAGCAATACATTTTTGAAAAAAAAAAAAAAATATTATCAGCAGTAAATTTTTGTTAAAAATAGCCAGCAATAAAAAATCTTGTCGGCATTAAATAACCTATTGAGGTTGATATACCGTAAAACAAACCAAACCAAACCAAAGCAGGACCCGCCATACCACTTATAGTGTAGTAAACCATTCACATTCCCTCCTTGTTCCATTGGTGAGAAGTCAGTTCCACTCGAACAGCTTTTTCCCGAGAACAATTGTTCTGTGCAACCGATTCCACAGAAGATGTTTTCCTGATCATTATAACCTTAACCTTTTCAAGTTGACCGTTATCTCCCACTCTTATCCGTATAAACTACCCCTTTATCGTGAGTAGACCCCACCCCTTGTACAAGGTGAACCTTACTTTATCCCACCCCACCAAAAACATCCTAATCGTTAATAACGTCCTCACTTGGGGAATAAACACACCCTTAGTTACTTATGCACAGAAATAAACATTTTGTTACATTTTTAACTTCATGAAGATTGAATATCGTTTTCTATTTAACATAGATTTAAATGATTTTCATTTCTTATTTCACTTCTGGTTTTTACTTAAAATATATGAAGAAGAATATTTTACAGAGACTTACTAATGTTCATTTCTTATTTCACTTACATTCGTTTTCTGCTTAAAATACACACTGGAAAATATATAGCACAGATTGAAGATTGCGTTTTCTGTTTTAAATGTATGCAGAAGAAGAATATGTAGCACAGACGTACTTATTGTCATTTCTTATTTCACCTGCTTTCGTTTTCTGCTTAAAATATATAAAAGGAAGAATATGTAGCACAGATTGAACAATTTATATGTTTTTTATATTTGATTTCATTTTCTGCTTAAAATATATAGAGGGAAGAATATTTAGCACATATTGAACAATTTAAATTTCTTATTATATTTATTTAGCACAGATTGCAAAATTTAAATTTCTTTCGTTTTCTGCTTAAAATATACGCAGAGGAATAATAAATAACACAGATTTAATAATTTTCATTTTTTATTTCACCTACTTTCGTTTTCAGCTTAATATGTATAGAGCGAAGAATATGTAGCACATATTAAACAATTTAAATTTCTCATTTCCCTTACTTCTTTTTTTGCTTAAAATATAAGCAGAGGAATAATAAATAACACAGATTTAATAATTTTCATTTCTTATTTCACCTACTTTCGTTTTCAGCTTAATATGTATAGAGCGAAGAATATGTAGCACATATTAAACAATTTAAATTTCTCATTTCCCTTACTTCTTTTTTTGCTTAAAATATAAGCAGAGGAATAATAAATAACACAGATTTAATAATTTTCATTTCTTATTTCACCTACTTTCGTTTTCAGCTTAATATGTATAGAGCGAAGAATATGTAGCACATATTAAACAATTTAAATTTCTCATTTCCCTTACTTCTTTTTTTGCTTAAAATATAAGCAGAGGAATAATAAATAACACAGATTTAATAATTTTCATTTCTTATTTCACCTACTTTCGTTTTCAGCTTAATATGTATAGAGCGAAGAATATGTAGCACATATTAAACAATTTAAATTTCTCATTTCCCTTACTTCTTTTTTTGCTTAAAATATAAGCAGAGGAATAATAAATAACACAGATTTAATAATTTTCATTTTTTATTTCACCTACTTTCGTTTTCAGCTTAATATGTATAGAGCGAAGAATATGTAGCACATATTAAACAATTTAAATTTCTCATTTCCCTTACTTCTTTTTTTGCTTAAAATATAAGCAGAGGAATAATAAATAACACAGATTTAATAATTTTCATTTCTTATTTCACCTACTTTCGTTTTCAGCTTAATATGTATAGAGCGAAGAATATGTAGCACATATTAAACAATTTAAATTTCTCATTTCCCTTACTTCTTTTTTTGCTTAAAATATAAGCAGAGGAATAATAAATAACACAGATTTAATAATTTTCATTTCTTATTTCACCTACTTTCGTTTTCAGCTTAATATGTATAGAGCGAAGAATATGTAGCACATATTAAACAATTTAAATTTCTCATTTCCCTTACTTCTTTTTTTGCTTAAAATATAAGCAGAGGAATAATAAATAACACAGATTTAATAATTTTCATTTCTTATTTCACGACTTCCGATTTTTGGTTTAAGGTGTATACAGAGGAAGAATTTTTGTTAATGCCATTTCCTTTTAGAAAGGTTGCGGTCATGACTCGACAGAGTTTTCTATGGATTATATCTGAATTGCCATGCCTTCTTAAGAATGATAGTCGACGGTTTTCCGTTAACTTCTTCGCAGTTTTTTTTAATTTTATTTCAGAAGTGCCATTCTACCTGCAAAATACATAGGTGTACATTGCTCTTCACAGATTTCTTTTCTTTATTATCAGTCAATTACCATGATTTATTGGAAAAATTGTGGATTCGTTTCCCCACAGTTTGGAATTAAGATTTCCATTCGCTTAGCTCGGTTGCCATATATGTTTAGAGGACCCTGCTTTTTAACCTCCAGTTGGGAAAATTAAAACGCTATGTCCCTTGAATCTGCAGTTGATCACGATTCTCCATAGCTTCGTTTTCTTTATTATCTGTGACTAGCAGCATGGCTCGGCGTTGCCCGTGCTTGATTCAAAAATCATACGACTCATACAACAATCGCTATCACTTGACTTAAAATATTTTTGCCCTTCCTTGCTTTTAAAGGAGTGCCCTTTGCCGCGCTGATGTTGCTACATGCCTTACTTCTTGCCTATCTCACACTGCGAATTTTTTCTAAGCTCTATACTAAACATTAAATCTGTTACGAAAAAAGAACTAAACAAAATGAACACAAAACGATCAGCTTTAAAAAAGGACTCGTAACTGGAAAAACCGAATGAAAAAAGAATGTTAACAACAAATACTTTTTCACATACACAGTTTAAGCAAGCGAATGAGCCAATTGGAGTAAAGTGCCATGCAGATTTGAATTTTTCCCACTCGTGACGAATGCAGCTATCGAATTTTTTTTGCATGCTAGCATGCTAGTTAACATTCGTGTCAGTCAGCTGTTGGCTCTCACGCTGGCCAATAGAATCTTCCTGCATATTCGTAGCAGTAATCTATAGGCACTCACTCTGGCCAGTTGAAAATGGCTGCAAACTACATTAAAACTGCCGTAGAAGCATGAAAAATCGATTATTTCCACTATCGATGGGAGTTGGGAAATGCAAAGTCGGTCTTGGCCTTCCCGCTAACTTGGAGCATGTGCATGTAAATTTCCGATAGGCAAGAAGTAAGGCATGTAGCAACATCAGCACGGCAAAGGGCAACTCCTTTAAAGGCAAAGAAGGGCGAAATATTTTAACTCGTGTGATAGCGTACGATTTTTGAATCAAGCACGGCCAACGCCGGGCCATGCTGCTAGTATATATATATATATATATATATTTGGTTGGATTGATGTGAGTTCGTGACCCTGGTTTCACGCTTTTGTAATCGTTAGACAAACTGATTAATTTTTTAAAAAATTGGGTTTATGTAGATTGCGTATATTGGTGTTGTTATGGGAGTGGGGGGTCGTCGTCGTGATGTCACACATGCTAATGCAATCCTAGATGCATGTCCGTACACCCGATGAGGTACGCAGAAAAACATACACACTTGCTCGTCCGCCGGGACTTATACATATATAAACATATGTGGACAGTTTCAGATATGACATATGTATGTATACGGGTGGTGTTGTGTCTATACATACGCATTTGTATGTTGAAATTCAAAGATTGCATATGTTAGCTCTATCGCTGATATTGAGCACTTTCTAATAAGTACCGCGCATATAATATATAAATAATTATATATATATATATATATATATATATATATATATATATATATAGAGAGAGAGAGAGAGAGAGAGAGAGAGAGACACACACACACACACTTTTCATACACACACACACATATATATATATATATAGATAGATAATATTAGTGGCAAATAAACACATATATATATGCAAAGTTTTAGTTTTCCCCGCCCTATCTCTCTCCCCCACCTCTTGTTTCCTTTTCTCTCCCTCCCTCTTATTGTGATCTTTAACATTAGATCGTCTATGGTGTGTGTATGTCACCACGACATGTATCTTTAATGTATTAGACATCCGACAACATTCATATTTCCCCCTTCCACACACCTCTATAAAAAAACCCTCTCTGTTAAGTTTTAATCTCCCACCTTCTCTCGTCTGTTACCCCTCTCTTTAGCTCTAACATTCGTCCCACGCTCTCATACTTACACTCTCTCTAAATTCTATTTTTATTTTCGGAGTTGTTTTTTTTCTGTTTTCTTTTTTAATTTGTAGGTCTGATGAATTGGATCGTATTTACGATTCCAATGGAATAAATTATGACCATGGAATATTAGTGTTTAAGCCTTTTTATTATATATATATATATATATATATATATATATATATATATATATATATATATATATACCGCCAATTATTTGGGGAAAACATTTCATTGTCAGACGATTTTTTGTAGGGGGTTAATATAGTAACAACCAGACATATGAGTTAACAACTGGATCGTTTCAAGCTCAGAAGGACATAAAAAGTATTAAGATCGACATAGACTCTAGCTGGTTTTTGAACGTTATGTTTTGGACGTGTTTATTCGCTCGAGTCTGAAAAAGACACTTTCAGTAAAAACGTATATACACGAAAACATGAAAAATTTTACAAATTAAGTATGAACAAACCAAAAAACCGAACACTTACCTAAGCAGTAAATAAAAGTTCTCAACACTCAGACTATCCACACAGAGCAAAAACGCTTCACAACATCAACTCTCAACGAAACACAGCTTGAGTCGCTACTTAATTATTGATCCACTCTTCTGTGAAGAGGTATTTAGCAATCACTTAAAAATGATAAAGAAAAAGGAAGATGTGAGATGGTTTTGCCTCAGAATACTTGTGTCGACTAATTCTGTCGCCTGACAACGTTGTTGGTTGGATTTTGATCCGAAACTTTCACTGTATAATGGTCGATATATGAGATTAATCGAAGACCATTGATGAGGGAGGGTGGAAATAACAGAAAATAGTTTAGAACTCTTTATACTGTTGCTTCGACAGAAAAGTCCCTCGCATAAGGAAAATGCATTTTTTTATCAAGTTTAACATAGCATAAAAATTCTATTTCTATCACATTATCAGAAGATGATTTATGATAAACAATTTTCCTGTATTTTTGTTGTGAGCTCTTCTGGTAAGAAAATGTAACACAGCAAAATACAGGGTACGATGGTTACATTGTCACTCTCTTAATTTCGCGCATGCGCGTTGCTTATTTTTTCATTTTGTCGATTGCACAGTATAGTAGGGTAAGTTGGGCACTCTCTGTGGGAAAAAGAGCACTATGCTTGATTACAGTGTCCTGACGTGTTTCAGGCTCATCTTTTTTGCTAATGAATATGCATTTTGTCTTCTAGTAGTTTATGCTTAGTCCCTTCTTCTCGCTCCTCTTCGCTAACTTATTTAGGAGGTTTTGTATTTTCCTTTCCCTGTCGGCTATCAGCAGTGTATTCTGCGTATCTTATGTTGTCAAGATTATGTCCGCCAATGTTGAATTCTGGTAGGCTTACAAGTTCTCTCGATGTATAGGTTGAATAAGTCCGGTGAGAAGACACATCCTTGCCTTACGCCTCTTTCTATTTTTGTATATTTGCTGAACTCATTTTTTATCTTTATGCAAGCGGTTTGTTGCCAGTAGAGGTTTTTTGGATTATTCTAATGTCTTTCCCGAATATGTTAATGTTGCTGAATAGATCTAACATATCTTTGTGGCGGACTTTATCTAATGCCTTTGCGTAACTTATAAAACAGGTACACGTTCTTCTGCATTTATATAGCTTTTTCTGATAACATTCTGAGCATGAATATCGCGTTCCTTGTTTCGGTGTCTTTAACGAACCTGCATTGTTCTTGTCCTATCTCTGGCCTGATTCTGCCGCATGGTATATTGATTAGAATACGGATGATTTATTTTGTTGGCTCATTAGGCTGATTGTTCGGTGGAGTTCACATTCCTTTTCGCCTGGTTTCTTAAGCAGTGCTATGAAAATAGATCTGCTTAGGTCTTCCTGTATATCCGCGCTGTTGTGGATTTAATTTCATTTATTATTTCCGTAATCTTGTCTATGCCAAAACTATCAGCATCTCTGTTACTATTCCGTCTGGCCCTGCCGCTTTGTTTCTGTTCAATTTGGCCAGTGCGGCTTCTACTTTGGTTTTTAGAATTTCAGGCCTGTCGGTAATTTTGTGTATTGACAGTTGTCCTCTTTCGTCGTGGAAGAGTTTTCCAATATATTTGTTCCAGCGCTGGAGAATTTTTTCCTTCTCTAATATGAGCACGCCATCCTTGGATTTTATGCAGCCTATTGACGAGCATGTCTTCTGTCCTGTTAGTTCCTTTATTTGTTGTATATCTCCTTTGTTTGTGGTACTCAATCTCTCTATTTCTGGACATATTTTGTTTAGCCACTCTTTTTTTTAGCCTGCCTGCTTTTGGTCTTTATTTCGTTGTGCATTTTTCTGCATTCCGTTCCATGTCTTGGAATCATTTGCATAATGTCGAGATTCTCATTAATGATCCATTCGTTTTTTCTTCTTCGTCCATTCTCCATTGGGATGATATCGTTTGTTAATGTCACTAAAGCTTCTCTTAGTGTCTCCCATTTCCAGTTTCCATTTCATTTTGTCCCTCGCATCTACTCTTCACATTGTCCATATATTTTTCCTTCAGGTCAGAGTCATTCAGGAGTTTGCTGTATTCCAATTTGGGTGCGGCGTTAGACTTCTTTCGTTTCCGTAGTTTCATTCTTAGTTTACATATAACCGGGCGATGGCCGCCTCCGCAGTCAGCACTTGGGTAGGTTCTGTAGTGGACCATTGCATTCCTGGATCTTTTGTTGTTAGTTATGTAGTCAATTTGATTTTTAGTTTCTCCTCCTGTACCTTTCCATATCCATAATCGTCTTGGATGTTCTTGGGACTGTTTGTTGGTCATTTGCCGTGCACCATGGAACTCATTTTTCTCCACGTTCGTTGCGGAATCCTAATCTGAATTTCCCAGCTATCTCCCCTGCCCTCTCCCTGCCTACTTTGGCGTTCAGGTGTCCCATGATTATTATGACTTCTTGTAATTTACAATGAGCCTTGGCGTTGTGGAGGAGAAAGATTCGTTTTCTTCTTCCATACTTTGTGCTTTCGAGGCATATACTATAATGATGGTAACGAAGAAAGGTTTTCTTTTCAGCTTGACCACCAGAATTATTTCGGATAATTTGTAGTATCTCAGAACGCATTTCTTGAATTATTGATCTAGTATCAATCCTACTCCTTTGTCGTTTTTTCCCCTCTCCTTTATATATAATCCTGTGATTGTCATTGACAAAATTTCTGTTGTTTGGCCACCTCGTTTCACATACACTTAAGATGTTGATTTTCTCCTGTTTTACATTTTCTAACTGGCTACAGTTGTTCAACGTCCTAATGTTCCATGTCCCGCGAGACTGCGCTTAAAATTTTAAAGTCGATGTACCAAAGCGAAGTGTTCATCCGAATAATTACAATGATAGTATTTATCGAACAGACACAGGCAAACCACAATACGGCGATGAGAAAGTGACTAAAGCTGTGATGCCAGGTCAGGACCAATAATATTGCAGATTCTTCTTTGGATTTTATCAAGAATCTCTAAGTATATAGCAGGAGTATAGGACTATATTCGGTAGCAAGATTCAATGGTAGACTTATAAATATATAAGATGCTTTATTAAAGTTATTGGATTTATTACAAAAAATTATTAGACATGACGCACAAAAGAAAAAAAACATGAAAGTGATAGTATAGAGCTTAGAAAAAATTCGCAGTGTAAGATAGGCAAGAAGTAAGGCATGTAGCAACATCAGCACGGCAAAAGGCACTCCTTTAAAGGCAAGGAAAGGCAAAAAATATTTTAAGTCAAGTAATAGCGATTGCTGTATGAGTCGTACGATTTTTGAATCAAGCACGGGAAACGCTGGGCCATGCTGCTAGTCTAAATACAAATTAGAGACATTATAATAGATCATGCTACCTTAAATAAATCAACAATGCGACAATTTTTAAAACATCAACTTGAGATTTTCTAGTTAAAAAAAATGTAATAATTTTAACACATTCAACATTATGGATAAAAAATATCGTGAATATTATATATAGTGTTTTTCGAGATTTAACGTGAACAAAACAAATTCTCGGATTTGGACAAAAAAGGCCCCAGAATGATGGCAAAATCTGTGAAGTTTTTCATCCTTTAATTGTCAGTTGTGCTTAGTTTAATTTGTAACGGTTATCATATAACGAATTTCAGTCAAATCTATTACTGTTGTGGATTCCGAGATGAAATTCGGTCTCCAATGAATGACAAACGCAAGAATTAAATATAATAAATTAAATGTATTTCCACAATAATACAATGGGCAATACTGTTAGTAAATCCAGGAACGCAATAATATATATATATATATATATATATATATATATATATATATATATATATATATATATATATATATATATATATATATATATATATATATATATATATATCCAGTCTCGAAGTAAGACTTCCTTAGAGTGTACGTGCTTGTAACTGACTTCTACAAACGGTTACCTCACACTATTACTCTACCTCCAACTCAATCACAATCTCTGCTCACTCACTCACTCAGACTCAGTCTCTCTCTCTCTCTCTCCATATTCTTAATGACTCTGGATATTTCACGTCAGCAGTCCAAGTAACACTCTGGTCGAGTCCACTTATATGAAAAAGGGGAGGACCCCATAAATTACATTCACTAACATGCTAATACCCTTGGAAAATGTATGAATCCTCTTCTTCTCCACCCAGCTATGGGTAAATAGCAGGGCAGATCGGGTTCTATAGTCTTGGATTGCAACTGGTCTACTACAGAAAGAAATAGCAACCTATTGCTGGAAAAAATCTGCCTCGTCAGTCATGTATCAAAAGATACATGATCGCATAAACGAGTATCGCGAATGGCTCATAACTGACTGATGGATATGAGACAGTGACAGTATAATTAATTTTTTATTTATATATTTCTTTATGAACAGGACTGGGTTAAGCCAATCTGGCTACAATGAAAAGAAACATTTGTTTATGTGTGTAGTTTAATGTACCACAGTTGCTAATTACAATGACTGTGAGTATCAGGTTTTCCAAGCTCTCTTTCCTCATTACGTGCACTAGAAATTTCAATTGTCTCTTCCTGATGTTAAATATGTTTCCTTTTTGTTTCCATTTTGTTCAAAAGCTCGTCGTTGCTTACATGTTCGATCTATTTTATAGAAAAAAGAGGTAGAAAAAAAACGAAATGTTGATAAGATAGCAAGGGTCACAAAGTACTGTCCTCAATCACGCTTGGCCCCCACGGTCGGGAGTTTTGTTGGTAGTACGCACCGGTCATTCAATTTAATATATTATTATTATTATTATTATTATTGAATAGTAGTAGTAGTAGTATTAATAGTAGCAGTATTAGTAATTATTGACGAAGTGTTTTCGCTATTAAAAATATAAGTTGAAAATAGTTTAGTGACAAAACACTAATCAATTTAAAGTTCACCATCTCACATTCACTTGATTAAAATTTATACCTAAATAATATATTTTTATATTTGTTTTAACCTGGGATACTGTTAATAATGTCTGCAAAAAAGCAATTCACAGAAAAAAATCCATTAGCTTTTCCAAGAGCAACACAGAATTAGTCATTAATTTTATTTAGTTTTTCTAAATTTTCCTAATCTTATTTTTTTAGTTCGCTTTATTTGCTTACCTCTTTCCCGCTTCATTTATGTTATTGTTAAATTTGCATCACCTTGGCATTGATGTATGGTTAGATGTTCGCATCTTACCATCACAATAAAATATTCAATCTTCAATTAAATTTAGACGAATATTTCATGACAATCAGCGGGGTGTGCATACGTTAAGACGCCCGCCGAACCACAGTATATTAAAAGCATCAGACCGACCCACCGTGATTTAAAGAAAAGCCTCTTCTGTACACCTGAACAGGGTTGTAGGGGGTTGGGTTATAACTCTGGGTAAATAATTATAAACCTCCTAAAATGTATATAGACAAAAATACTTGTCTTAATAAGAAACACCAAGATAATAAAAACAAGTATTGTTTATTATCTGCTTGCTATGTGGTGCTAGAGATAAGTGAAATACTGAGTAAAATTGTGAGTTTAGGGTCAAATATAGATTAAATATGGATCGGAATCCGACAGAATGATAAGATAAAGAATAGTTAAAGTGTATACAGTCATTCTCGTGCGTATTTTTCTTTTTTTTTTATAGATGTGTATCCAGATAATTTGGTTGGAAAATACAAGAAATGTAGAGGGTTTTCTTACCTCGAATTTTTATTGACTGCTAAATGTTACTATAATGGCCTGTAAAAGGAAAAGTAGCGGAAATTTTCGTTGACGTACATGTTGACGGGGTATCCGTCTTGACTGCTTGTCCGATAGTGAGAATGTCACGATTTTGTGTGTGTAGAGAAAAAAAGTGGGGTTGATTCTCATTTGTTTAGAAAGAGTGCGTTAATGATAATTATAATTGTCATAATAATTTTATTATAATTATTTTTGAGACTATAATTAATTTTTATTTATTTATTTTTTTTTTTTTACTAGAATTCGAAATCGGAGAGCCGAGTTCGAATTTCAGTCAAATCCATTACATTCACTTACATGCTAATACCCTTGGGAAAGATATGGATCCTCTTCTTCTCACCCCCCCCCACTCCAGCTATGGGTAAATAGCCGGGCAGATCGGGTTCTATAGCCTTGGATAGCAACTGGTCTACCACAGAACGAAATAGCAACCAACTGCTGGAAAAAAATCTGCCTCGTCAGTCATGTATCGAAAGATACATGATCGCATAAACGTGTATTGCGAATGGCTCATAACTGACTGATGGATATGAGACAGTGACAGTATAATTAAATTTTTATTTACATATTTCTTTATGAACAGGACTGGGTTAAGCCAATCTGGCTACAATGAAAAGAAACATTTGTTTAAATGTGCGTTGTTTAGTGTACCACAGTTGCTAATTACAATGATTGTGAGTATCAGGTTTTCCAAGCTCTCTTCCCTCATTACGTGCCCTAGAAATTTCAATTGTCTCTTCCTGATGTTAAATATATTTCTTTTTTGTTTCCATTTTGTTCAAAAGCTCGTCGTTGCTTACATGTTCGGTCCATTTTATCCTCAGCATCTTTCTTTAGAACCACACTTCTGTTGCTTCAAGTCTCTTCTTCATCTTTGAGGAGAATGTCCAGCATTCGCTGCTATACAGGACGACAGGTATCACGTAACAGTCCAGTAGAAAGAATTAAAATCATGCTAATGAAAAGAAGGCTTTGAATGCAGACATTAAAAATGGAATAAAGTACATAGTTAAGATATGTAGAATACGACCTGGAACGTAATTAAGATGATAAATGACTTGGCCACTTCCCTCGTCGTCCGAATCTTTCCACGATATATACCTGATCATCTGCCGATGCGAGTAACGGATACATTGCTGGAGGGAAATGTAGAGGAAAGCGAAAAGCCAAAGAAATAATTTTCAAACACAGCTCTACAAACTTCAAATAAATTTTATTATTGAGTATTCGTTTTTTTTTCAAGGTGAAACAAACAGATTACAAAGTTCATTGCCACACAAAGTCCCACAAAATATTTTGTTTTTCTTCTTTACAACACTACAGGAGAATTGCGTTAGTATGAAAGAAAGGCAGAAATTACATACCTAACGAGAGAGTCAAGTATTTACATTGTTTTAGGAATGTGTTCCATTTTCCAGCATCTTCTGAGAGCTGTCTTATATAACTACTTCTAATATTTTTGTTGACATAACTCCGTTCGTGTGTTTTAACGTATGCTTAATTTACTTTAAAGTTGAAGGTTACTGCAAAAACTTAATCGATGAATCTCTAAAATGTTGATCAATTAATTATATGAAAGTTGTGAGAAATCAGTTGTTCCCAAAACAACAACCCCGAGTCAAAGGTTTACCGAAATACGGAAAACTGAAAAGCTAACTTAACGCGACGAATATTTATAGAAAAACGTATCACGGAAGCTGAAAGTAATATTTATTGGTTAATAAATAGTTTTTCCCAATTTTTAAATAATTTTTTTCAGGGGAGGGGAAATATTCTTGATCATTTTCTGGAATGATCTCTCAAATTTCATAGCAGACAACAGATAAATTTCAAATGTCTAAGAGCGTTTGAAATAACGTCGCTGATTGGTTAATAAATGTGGAAATTTAAATTGAAGCAGACTATTTGCACAAAAATGACTTAATTGAGATGTTTAGTGATATTACTTAAATCTGCTGAATTTTTCTTCAATTTTTAACGGGGTTCCACAGAAGTAAGCAAAGAGATTTAAAATAAAGCAGGTTGAAACCCGTCTCAGCAAGCATTTAGGCTCTTGTTTTACACGAAGATAATACAACGTTTTTGCCTTTTCAGAATCTTGATATGTAACTGAAAAAATGAAAAAAATCATTTTTGAAATCTAGAGAAGCTTAATGCAAAATTAACTCGCAAAAATAATTATTCTTACAATCTAAATGATGTAAATGTGTTTATATACCTTTGTGTATGAATTAGCATTATAAAAATCTCTCTTGTGGCATACCATGTTCATCATGGCTTTTCTTTCAGTTATTCGATTCAGTCCATAAATAAGATGTTATTATATCATGGATATAATAATGCCCATTGTTGTGTATTCCGGGTTGAAATCCGGTACCAATAAATGAGAAACGCCAGGAATAAATACATGAAAATAATGTATTAACGTAATAATACAAACTAGTAATGCAGGTTAGTAGTTCCAGGAATACGGGTTAGTAGCAAAATATCTATACAGTCTTTGGTATTGAAGTATCGCTGTATGACTTCTTACTGAGTCTATGTGCTCGCTCACTGTGACTCCTACAACACTGTTACCTCACCCTCACTCTTCCGGTTACCTAGAACCTTTTACTCTGTCACTTTGGACTCGACTCCTCGGTCTTGCGGTATTTATCGATCCACCCACGAGGATTGAATGTAGCACAAGGCCGGTTTAATGTGGGTATCTCCGAGCCCGTA
>OZ010598.1:65288322-65340822 GCA_963932145.1 Acanthosepion lycidas | reverse complement strand
TGTTACATTTTATTTTCCATATATTTCATTATGGAAAATAAAATATAATATAGATTTTTTTAAAAATCCAAATTACAGTCAATTACAGCTTTCTCTCTTCTTTTATATACATATATATATGTAATTCATATATATATATATAGATTTATTAAAGACATTTTTATGTTTAACGTTCGTTTTATAGATACAAGTATTTACGTAAATGCTCTGTTTATAATAAACAGTATTAAATAACATTTACCGGCCTGAATGTCCGAGAAATTTTCATAGAAAATATCCTGTCCAAGGACGAATATTTTCTATGAAAATTTCTCGGACATTCAGGCCGGTAAATGTTATTTAATACTGTTTATTATAAACAGAGCATTTACGTAAATACTTGTATCTATAAAAAGAACGTTAAACATAAAAATGTCTTTAATAAATAAATTGTCGGACTTTGTCCATTTCGTAATATATATATATATATATATATATATATATATATATATATATATATATATATATATATATATATATATATCAATTTATATATATATACATATATAAATTGATATATGAAAATAATGTATTGTCGTATTTGAAAGTGGACAAATTTGCAGATGTTGATGCAAACGTTGGTATTGGACATATCACACAAATAAGAAATAAATTGATTGGCTGATTGATTTGTTTTATACGGCTTTTCAATCCTTTGCATGTTATTTAAAGCCCAAAAATATTTTTAGATTTTAAGAATTATTTGGGAAGATTATAATGGTTTAGTGATGCAAGTCTTACTAATTAACCCATAGCTGGGGGGATAAGAGGTGTATTCATACCTTTCCCAAGGGTATTTGCACGTAAGTAAATATAACGTACCCAAGGGAAATTGAAACTCGCCTCACAGATTCACAATTCCGAACCATTATCAATCACACTGCCTACACATCCAAGCATACAGCTTTTGGTATTCCTAAGCGGTCACCCATCAAAGTACTGACCAGGATCGACGTTGCTTATCTTCGGTGATCTTACGAGAAACGGTATTTCAACGTGAACAAGATGAGATATCCCTAAATAGCAGAATTAGATCAATCTGTCAAGGGGTTCATTTCGAAATTGCCTGATGGTTAGCTGGATTGACATCAGCCTGAAAAAATAAATATTTGTAATATATTGCCACCTTCATTTGTTGTGGAGCTCAAATTGAACCACAGATGAAGACTAGTGATTTGCTATTTGAATGATCTCAAATTACCATTTAGGATAAATCAGCAGAATTCATTCAAATGTAGCCCAAATAAAATTGGGGGAATTGATCCAACATCTAAAATTCTTAGATGAATAAAAAGTAGAAAAACACCAGCTCAAAATCAAGACTCAAACAACTTCATGATTCAAGATTTCAGTAATTTTGAGAAAATAAAAATTGAATGATTTTTCTTTTTTTTTTAAAGATTTGCATTTGGTTTTACAGATGTGTATTACATCCGTAAATAAATGCCAAAAATTTATCAGCTATTAATGGGATTTAACACAAATGAAGCTGCTGTGTCTAATAATGGGTCATGTTACCTAAAAGCATTTATTTATTCCACCCCAGTTGACGAACACGCCTCGAAATGAAGAATTGAAAACTATTTAGAGAATCCGATTGAATGAAATCAACACAGAGTCGGTGTTATTCTTAAATCTCATTGTTGCAATTTTTTATTTTGTGTTTAAATCTAAGATAGGAAATGACAAGAAGGCCTGTTAAAAATAAACGAGGCAACGCCTTCACAAAGCGACACATAAGTTTAAAATATATTTACTTTAGTTTTTATTCCAAGCTAATACATTAAATTTAATAACAAGCAAAATACTGTGGTGTTTTTCAAACCGAATTCAAACTGATAGGAATATTTTTTAGGTTTATCTGTAAAATCGTCCATATTTACAGTGTTGTCATCACAACATAATATTCACTGTTAAAAAAAATTCAAAAATAAAATATACTTACGTGATTACCTCAGGAAAATTCCGTTATATAAAGTTTAATTGAATTTAACTGAATTGAAGCAAATATTACTTATTTATAGTTTAAAATTGCACAGAAAAGCATATTTTGTTAGTATGGTGGGGGTGTTTTCATGACATGTTGAGTGATTTATTAACAACTGGTGGAATTGGAAATTTAGCTAAGGCTTACAGAACTGAAATAAATTATTTGACGAATACAACGTGAACACCTTTTTATATATAATTTTTTTAACTACCACGTTGTCGAAGAAATTTAAGAAAATATTTTATGGAATCTAATCTTTTGTTGAATTTTAGTTACTTTGACACTTTGCTTACGAAGACTTTTGTTGAGAAAATGTAAGAAAATTACCAATAATTTTTAAATGTATTATAGATACCGCTCTTAATTTCTGTCTTGCTTTTGTACGGACGTTACAATAATCGAAGAGCTTACACACACACGCACACACACACACACACACACACAGACAGACAGACACACAGACACACAGACACGCACACACACACACACACACAAACAAAAAATTGAAAAAAAAATCAAAATACTTTTAAAAGTACTGGGGTTCGCTGAATTAGCAAATCCTTTGACCGGTACGAATTAATGCAGAATTTTAAAAAATAAAAACAAATAAATAATTTTAATTAGATAAAAACATTTAAAACAAATCTTGTAAAAATTCATTATTCATAAAATAACAATTAGGTTGGTGCAAAAATAATGACGTAATAATGTCGTTTTTTGACGTAACGTCAAAAAACGACATTATTACGTCATTATTTTTGCACCAACCTAATATTTGTTTCTTAAGACAAGTGTTCATAATGTATTTTATCCATAAAAAACAATTACAAACTTTTATAATTAAAAAAAATGTCCTAGTTTTAATGTATTTTTACAATTCAGGGCAGATTTTCGGAAACTTTCAGGACTTAGAAATGGATTAACGCATCTTTGAAATTTTTGCTTTCTTGAAAATCTTGCTTTTTCTTTTTTTTACATCTGTTATTCCCCCCCCCCCATTTATCTAATCTTTCAAGAAATTCTTCTTTTTTCTGGGAAGCGCTTAATGATTATATTAGTTATAAGGACAAACTTTCTAAGAATTTAAATTACCAATATTTTTGGTCAGACAGGAAACCCCAGTTAAAGAAAATCTCTTCTGAATCGTAAAATAAAAATATGTAATAAAACCAAGACTGCATTAAATTAGAAAAAAATTTAATTGATTTTATGAATGAAACATAATACAGACTCTATTGTCTTACGAAAAATGTTTTGTCGATGAATAATGAATTTTTGCAAGATTCTTTTAATTTTTAAAAAATTTAATTAGAATAATTTATAAAGTGTTAAATCTTAAAATTCTGTCTTAATTTGTAGCGGTCAATTAATTTTGTTATTAAATAAAAACTATATTAACTAATCATAAATGGAAAAGCTGACAAGGATTCAGCCACCGTCAGCATTTAAAAAATAATTTTGATTATTTGTGTGTGTCTGTGTGTGTATGAATGACCCGATTTTTGTAAATACGGACGTTCATATATAAAATTTTCCTGGAACTAAGAACGGTAACCATAGTCATATTAAAATATATTGGTAATTTTCTAATATTTCCTCAACAAGCATCTTCGTAAGTAAGACTATAAAGCCAAAGTATCTAAAATTCAACAAAATACTTGAATACTTAATTTATATATATATATATATATATATATATATATATATATATATATATATATATATATATATATATATATATATATATTACGGCGTTAAAAACAAGAATATTTTTACATTGGACCATGATGTTATTAAAATAAAATACCAGCCGACCGGTTTCGCCCCCTCTCTTCAGAGCTGTAAACGGGGGAAAAATTATGAAAAAGGAGAAAAAAAAATATATATATACATATATACATATATATATATATATATATATATATATATATATATATATATATATATATAAGTGAAGCCAGGCAGAGTCCGAGGAAACTACTGTAAAATATGCCAAGAAGAAAAATTGACGATTGGCACATAACCAAACAAGGACGAATTACTAAATGAAAGATCGGAGCTGTTATCCAAATGTAGACACCTTAGTAAATATTTATTGTGTATGTACGAACCTTGATGAAAATAGTTTTTCTCTCCTCTTTTCCCTCCTTCGTCTTCCACTTTAACTTCCGGTGTTCGTAGTGGTGGATGCAAGGAGGGGTTTACGTAGTATTTGTCCTGTAATTTCCTCTTTACTTAAATTACGAAATATTAGGCTGTCGATAAATCTGACAACACCTCATAGAAACACGCATCATAATGTCACAATAGGACATTTCATCACCGCCGACTCAACACCGGTCAACACAATTCCGTGACAACTACACAAGACAACACGCGTCCAACCTACTTAGCGCGAGGACAACTCAAAGCTGGCGCTAAAATTCATAGCTTCATACCGGTGTTGGCTGTCCGAGTGTGCACTTGGAGTCTTAGATATTTTGAAAGTGTAGATTTATGTTACAACAGCCTATTTGGCTGACTGGTGTTTAATTTTCAAGATCGGACAAATAACCATTCTGAAGTAAATAGAAGACTACACAAAGAGCTGAGGATGGAGCACCCCACACTATAGAGATTCATTATGGGGGCTGCAAAAGGTGTAAAGAAACGAAGATGCATCTTTCGAGCAATTAATTGGACTAATTTGAAGAAGTCTGTGAAGATAGATGCAATAATTTTAGTGATTGTTCTATTTTTTTACAAAGATCTCCAATTAATATTCGAGGGGAATTGCAACCAATTTTCAATATTTTTTAAAATTATAAATAAAGTCATGTATTAAAAAAGTTTGCATGTCATTGATTTGTTATTGCGCTGAGTAGACTGGTGGTGAGTTGTACTGGAATTGATTTGTCATGGAAATGAGTTGGTTGGTATGGAGTCGGCGGCGTTGAGTTGGCGGTGCTGAGTCGTTCTGTTGCCCTCCACGTTACAAATACCTTTCCGTTATGTTTTAAACTAAAATTAAGTAACATTTGATTCAATTCGGATGAATTAAACTTTAAAATATGGTACGATTTGTAGTCCTATTAGGATTGCATTGTTGTATCGGTTAAATAAATCTGACGAGAAGGGTCTTTCACCCCTTTCTATTTTTGCGTACTTTGTCAATTCTTTTTCTATCCGTATGCAGGTGGGTGGTTCCCAGTATATATTTTGGATTGACCTAATGTCTTTTCTAAAACAGTTTTATCCTAACAGTTCAAATATATTTTGCATCGTACCTTGTTATAATCCGTTGCAAATTAGATTACTTTCTGATTCTCTCTACATGTTGGCCGGATGTGAGCGCTAAGAAAGTAAAATCCAAAAGTCGTTCTCTGCGCAGGGGCTCCGTGCATAACATCCGGCCCAGAAATCGCATCAAAAATAAAAAACACAATGTAAAAGAAGCCAATCACAAATGCTGATACCAAAGAAAAAATGAAATACAGGCATGTGTCCTTCTGCGTTTGTATTACTCTGTCTGATATCATTCTATTGATAAATATTACATTTATTGTACCAATGTATTTAGCAGAACTACACTGTTCTTATTTTAGCTCTAACTACTGCTTGCTGGATGAGAATTCGGGGGATAAGCTTCGTTATAAGGCTATTTAAGCTGATTAAAGTTTTGAACATACTCGGCTTGCCTAACATCACCAGATCTTGCGTTCTCAGTGACTAATGTCGGCTCAGTCTGTAGGTGTTAAGAAAACAGAAATGTGCCTTAGAAAGCATCTTTGTCAGGGATTATCTAGCTAACCTAACAGACAGCTATAATAGGAAACGCGCAGCCATTACACACACACACACACACACATATATATATATATATATATATATATATTCACACGCACACACACACATATATATATATATATTTTCACACACACATATACACACATACACATATATATATATTTTCTGTTTTTACTTCATTTTAATAGATACAATCTATTTAAGTAAATGCTGTTTTTTTTATTAAAAAAAACAGTATTAATTACATTTACAGGCCTGAATGTTCGAGAAATTTGGGAAAAGTATGGTGCTTCTCCCTTATGTGCTTCTATAAATTTTTTTCGAATATTCAGTAATGTAATTAATACTGTTTATTTTACAAAAACAGAGCATTTACTTAAATAAATTGTATCTCTTAAAATAGAAAATACATTAAATAATTATCGGACTTAATCCATTTCATAATATATATACATCACAAACTCGCTTTCACGACGCTTGACTCTACATTTGAATGATAACTCTAACATTTTTAGGCATTTAAAACAACATGCCTGGTCGCATACACAATTCCGGAAAATCCTTGTTGAAAACACAACTATACTTAAACATAAAAACAATAAACGAAAACTAAAAATTCTTGAAGCTATATACATAAAACAGTTGAAACCTAACCTGAACAAAATAAACTATGAAACCACCGCAAATATCCTTAAATGCCTATAATTGATAACAGAAGCCATTGGTTTATACCAAAGGTTTCTCATACTTAACAATTCTCGTTTCACTCTCGCGTGGTCATGTGTGATGTCATGGACCGCCGTGCGATTTTCGCTTCTGGTGGCTCGTATGCACGTTTTTGTCGTTTCTCGGAAATCTTCCATGCAAACAAAACAGATTATCATTGTTGCTATGCCCGTGTATTATTTAATTTATTCTAATGTACTTGCCATCTCTGATGATGGCTTATGTAAGCCGAAAGCTTATATAGGATTAAAAAACATGTATCAATATGGTGATTTTCTTTCAATGATAATGTTATTAAGCTTATCAGACGATATGAAAGGAATTTGCTTAAAATAGACAAAACTTGTCTATATTATTTAATGAAACATGTATATATATATATATATATATATATATATATATATATATATATATATATATTGATACACGTTTCATTAAATATTATAGACAAGTGTTGTCTATTTATTTTATGTAAATTTTTTTCGTAACATCCGATAAGTTTAATAACATTATCGTTGAACGAAGAAAAAAATTGACAATATGGATCCATATATTTTTTAATACAATCTAAGCTTTCGGCTTATTAGATTGTATTAAAAAATATATGGATCAATATTGTCAATTTCTTTCTTCGTTCAACGATAATGTTATTAAACTTATCAGATGTTACGAAAAAAATTTACATAAAATAAATAGACAACATTTGTCTATAATATTTGATGAAACGTGTATCAATGAAAAGATGCTGCCTAAGTACACACAATATATATATATATATATATATATATATATATATATATATATATATATATATATAAAATCAGGAACACCAAAACTCAAGCTATCAAACTACCTAGGTTTTGACCGTAAGTTATCCTCAGGCAGGTAGGATGGAAGACTTTAGTTGATGGCACCACGATTATGTGCGAACACCAGAAGTTAAAGGAAAAAACGAAGGAGGGAAAAGAGGAGGAAAAAACTATTTTCATCAAATTCGTACATTCACAATAAATATTTACTAAGGTGTCTACATTTGGATAACAGCTCCGATCTTTCATTTAGTAATTCGTCCTTGTTTGGTTATGTGCCAATCGTCAATTTTTCTTCTTGGCATATTTTACAGTAGTTTCCTCGAACGCTGCCCGGTTTCACTGATTTGATGATCTTCCAATTTATGTATTGAACTCTACCATTAACTTCCTTCACCCTCCAAACATAATTTGCCAGTTTTGTGTCATTTCTATAGCTCTCGAGCCTAAAAGAGGTAGTATGGTTGTAATATCTCCACTTAAATGGGCCTTCTGTGCAACAAATATATGTTTTATTAAAACAGTTGTCGTCACTGACCTCCTCTGAATAAACAACACCCTCTATTTGGCACAGGCCGTCCAAACGACGATTATTACTATCGATGCAGTTACATGCTTTCGTTTATATATATATATATATATATATATATATATATATATATATATATACATTGTCATCCACAGGCAGACTGTTTTGCTGTATCACAGCTCATCAGTGTGGCTAGCCATCCGCTTGCATCTAGCTAGGATCAAACCCGACTGAATTGTCGTCAGTCGGAGATTTTACCCCTAAGCCGTTGGCGCACGGCAGGGAAGAAGGTGAATTTAAGTGTATTTATTTTTAGATAAACACACACTGACTGAGAGAACTCGATTCGATTTACCGAAGAGCCATGCATTATTAGCAGTAATAGTCACTGTTTACAAACCCACACTTTCACCCCAGGGAGCTCAACCGAAATAAATTTTTCAGGAGCATATATATATATATATGATAAAATATAGTTTTAAATTGTGCTTTTCTGTTAAAATTTGAACAAACAGTAATCTATGTCTTAGTGGCACCAACTCTGATCTTCTACATTTAATTCCGATCAATTCATTTTTCCCGTGATCCCTTTCTTTTTCTAAAGCCCTTAACTCTAAAATTTGGTCCTTGGAATTTTCAAGACTTTACGCACATTCCTTAGAAATTCACTTTCTTAGACGTATATCTTCACTTCGGGATTTTTATGTCCTTAATTTCAATGGCTTGCGTGATTGGATTTGTGGCATTTGTACTTTAACTGTTTTTCTACTTCTTTGGCTTTCGTGATTGTACTTTATTGATTCGGCCATTTATTATATAACCATGCGTGTACATTTATTACATCGCTCCATACACTTGTTTATTGCTTGCATTACATTTCCCAGTGTATAAGTTTATTACATTGCCTTCTGTATGCATTATATTGTCGTGTGTACGTTGTTATTCCCCTGTATACACATTATATCGTTTGTTACTATGACTCTCCTTTCCTTCTCCGGATAAGTACTTTTAGAGGCGCTTACAAAAAAAAAACAAAAAAAAACAGGTGAAATTTGCAAAGTAACAGACATTTATCAAAATGATAAAATATTTTTACAATATACAAACTGTGCAAAAACAATACAAACCATGCACAAAATTCCCCTTGTGCACTTTAAAGCATCAAGGCAGATTAACAGTTCTTTGCAATATAAATCTGTTTACTCTTAGAAAACAACAGTCCATGAAAAAAATCCTTAACAACAAAGCAATTTAATGAAACTCTTTTAGTGCATCAGTTAATATAAATCAATTTTGTTCCACCAAAAGAAATTTACTTACTTCGAAAAGTACACAATTCAAAATGTCGAAGGTTCAAAGGTTGAAAGTCGAAGGGGGTGAGAAAAGGTTGACCTACGCTAGGCAAAGCTGGTTCTCTGGGTTCTTTAAAAAAAATATTCAAAGCTTCGGAACAGGCGTTCTCATATATGAGATAAACACCCACAGCTTTAGAAAGGACATTCTTAGTAAAGATAATTCTTGTAGGTGTTTAAGGGTTCTTCTTTTACTTTCTTCTTTTTCAGCAGTAACTGTGGTACTAGTAACTGCACTTTTTAATAATCCCAGGTCACAAATATTCTCGCCCGGGTGGTAGAATACATTGTGGTTCCAGATCACCTCTTTCTCGTCTGGGCTGATCTTCTCTAGTCCGCAGTAGCAGTCTTTCATCATCCCAAATCACAGCTTTCTCGTCCGAGTCATCTTTTCTCGCCCTGGTTGATTTTGCAGTCACAATTTTATCATATAGTTAACAAGTGACTCCAACCGGATCAAAAACCCAATTTTTTAGGTTGCGTGTATTTTTATGCGCATTGGTTGGGATCATTATTTAATCAAGCCGCGTCCATTTACAATTTAAATTTGGCTGGTTTAACAACATCAAACCTGGACCTTATTTTGTGGGTCTTTGCTACGGAATGTTTAGACAGTCTGGCTCCGTTCTACAGCATCAATTTGGGGCCTTTTTCTTTGTTTCAAATCTTTACATATCATTATTCCTGTTTTTTTTTTGTTTTAAATAAATATTCTAATTTTTTTAATTAGATTTTCATACAATTCACTATTATCTGTTTTATTAAAAAAAATAATTATATTAATTTTTACACAATTTAACATTTTAATAATTTTTTTTCTCTTACAATTTCATCGTTTTTATAAAAAATAATTTGTATAATCCTACACTTGAATCCCAGCTCGAGTTGCATTCCAGTTACATGTTTACCAACATCCCAACAAGGATAGGATATGAGACATGGGCGAGTTTAATGTTGGGTGGCGGAGTGGCGACAACAAACCTACACAGATATTTTGACCCTCAGTAGAAGTGTCTATCCATACTGTAAAAACAATAATAGATAGGCGCGATTTTTTTTGATCACGACGTCAAGTTGTTCAATATTTGACATTGCAGGGAGAATGCAACCGTTTTTCTTTCCTTACTGTTTTCTTTTCAATTTTTTTTTTCCCCATGGCAGGCATCTCCCTGGGTCTTTTCTATAAATACTTCCATGGTAATTGTTCGGATGAGCTCTTCAATATGGGGATTAGATTTTTAAATTGTCATTATATTCCCCCACCCCTCGTAGATATGAATTATACATATGGGGACTAGTTAGGATTTTCATAGAGACATGAGGTGGATGTAGTAAGAATGGTAATTAAGAATGCGTTCTTTTGGTGTAAAGAATATTGTAGTATGTTTAGGTCAGTGATTGTTTCCAGCTAAGTTTAATTATACGACTGAAGAATACTAACCTTTTTCCATATTCCCCAATTTGGCCTTCTGTCACATTTTGTAATTTTTAATAGAATTAAACATTGCTCTTCATTATGGTGACTAGACATTTAAAAAAAATTAAGCTCAGTACTAGACTGGTGACGAGAATTCATCAATTAAAAGCTGACTTGGCTGGATATAGCCGTAAGTTCTATGCTAATAGTTTCTTTTTTCGCACTTCTCGCTTCCGACTCTATGCTTTCTATCCAACTTTAATTTTCAAAAATTTAAATGCAATGTCAAATTGCTTTTTACTGTTCCACCGATTACTTTTCTATTGTTATCGCTGCTTAGTAATGTTTCTGTTTCTAATTCTTCCACACCCAGAACCCCCTTGTGTCTTAGTGACTTTATTGTCTTGCTTGGGGGGAACACGATTTTTAAGAAGTGTGAATTTCGATTAGTGAATTGAACTTGTCATAAGAGGTGGTAGGTTAACACGAAAGTATCTCCAAAACAGCCACTAGTTTTAAGACCTCACTTGTTTCTTCTTTTTGTGGGTGGGGTGGGGGTATTTAAGATCTTACTAATTTCAGGACTACCAAAACAAAAAGAGACAAGCCAACCGTTTCTTACTGTGAGTTAAGGACGCTTTTAAACAAGACCGCATATCGATTAATATCAAGCAAGCAACTGGGAAAAATACCGCTTTCAATGACAAGTTAATGCGCGGAATGCTGTTAACATATGAAACCATCTTGACTCATCAGAGAGACCAGAGGAAGTACGAACCACAGGAAAACACCACATCAACATCATTGGAACTGGCCTGTACATGCAACATCTGCGATTCTGATTGCTTCTCACTCATTGAGTAACGCGAGGCGCGATTGAAACAGACACGCAATATCAACTGACGTTGAAGGCACAGCACAGGTTTTCATTCTTGTCACTAAGGAGTAATGAACAATCTTAACAACATACGATACGCAGACGACACTGTACTGATAGCAAACACTGAAATGAAATTACAAAATCTCCTACAGAAGGTAACGACGGAGGGTGTGAAGAAAGGACTAAGCATAAACTATAAGAAGACAGAATGCAGGGTCATCAGTAAAAGGATGAGCCCGAAATACGATTTGCAGGTCGGGAACACTAGAATCGAGCAGACGCGGGAGTTTAAATATTTGGGACACTGAGATCCGTAAACGTTTTGGGATATCTAAGGACACATTCCAAAAGCTGGGCAGAGTATTGCAAGACAGGAGGATTTCTTTGGCAACAAAGAAAAGAATACTGAACTGTTACGTGACATCTGTCCTTCTTTACGGCAGCGAACGTTGGACGATTTCCTCAAAGATGCAGAAGAGACTCGAGGCGACAGTGGTTCTACAGAAGAATGTTAAGTATATCATGGGATAAGCGTCTGAGTAACGATGAAGTCTTAAAGAGAATGCAAACAAAGAGGAGGCTTATACTTAACATCAGGGAGAGGCAGCTGAAGTTTCTGGGACACATAATGAGGAAGGACGGCTTGGAGAATCTGATACTCACGGGTCGAATAGTGGGAAAAAGAGACAAGGGAAAACAACGCGTGACATACCTGGCAGACTTAAGCAAGTGAATGACAAAACCTGGTCTGGGATAGAAAGCAGAGTGAAGGAACTTGAGAGTTGCACGGGATAGAGAGAGGTGGAGAGCCATGACCGCCTACGCCCTGAAAGGATATGGCACATGAAAAGAATGGATAAGATCAGATGAATGATCATTTTGCTATTTTAAGTAGTCGACGGCTTTGTGTCAGATTCAGCAAGGTTTTGCAAATCAAAAGTAAGCTACGCATTGACGGATTAAATTGGTACTAGGCATTTCTACTTGGGAGAAACTCAGGATACCAACTTTCGTTTGACAGTATTTTTAGATATGCATCATTGACTACTTTCGTTGTGTATGCTGCATGTTAAGTCACTAGATTTTTATGTGGAGCATAGGGCCAATGTCTTACCAAACTAGTTACTGCTGCTGTGGTTTCTGTAAAAAAATCGGTTTTACGGGCTGGAGTTGCTCGCACATATCCAGCTGGTTTTAAATACGCAGTTATTTTTCTCCTTGACTGGTTGCTAATCAGATCAAAACAGCCGAACCGGGGGACAAGATATTTTTGCGAAAGTAAACGAAAGAGCTTCGGCTGGTGTTTAAACACAACACCCTCATCATACTTTCAGATTCGATAACGTTGTGTCAATTTGATGCCAGTATCAAAAGCTGTTTACGGATCCAACTCTTGAATAACCAACATAGATCTTGACTGCGTGATTAATTGAATTTTTACGTCTTATCAACCCGTTGTGTGTTATTTAAAGTCGGAATATATTTGGGATTGTAAGAATAATTCTTCTTTTGGCGAGGGAAATATTGCATTAAGAATTGTTTTGAGAATAACAATGATTTTTCCAGATACGTCCTACTATTAAACCCATAGCTGGGGTGAATTTATACCTTTCTCAAGGGTATTTGTGTGTGAGTAAATGCAACGAAACCGACTGGAATTCGAAACATTGTTTTCGTAACTGGCAAAGCTAAGCCTCGCTGTGAATTAGCTTTCAGCTGACTTCAAAGGGAAAATAGGTTGGAATCACAAGAACCCTGCCAATGAATATATCTTCCGTTTTGTCTACCTCAGTGCTTTGATAACATTTGGTCGAAGAAAAATAATAGCTCAGTTAGAAGAAGCAAAAGTGGTTTTAGTGTCTCTGAAAATTCTGATGAGCACACCAAATTTGGTTGAACGAATCTCCATGTAGCTGAAAAGACATAAGCTACTGGGATTCTAAACATTTTAGAAGTGTCTGCAACCGTGTGAATTCATCTATAAAAGTGAACGTATTTTTTACTAGAGTTCTCTCTATAGAAGGCTAGAGAGCCATTCCAGGTAGCGGATTACTGAACGAGTTTGTTATGTGAGCGATAATAGTAAGATGTAAGAGGCACAGATAGCAGGATGTGTGAGAAAGATTAACCCTAGACTTGAACAGCTTAAGACTGTAGTGATCGGGGAAGCATAATCTTGGGAGTCGGTTTTAAAAAGTAGCGGTAGGAGCGAAGAAGCTGTTCGAGTGGAACAAATCTCACTAATAGAATTGAAAGGGAATGGGGGTGATTCACCACAGTGTATGCGACGTCGCAGGTCATCGCTGAGAGGATAGCAGTTGTTGGAATTAAGGATTGTGGCTCGTTTGAACATTTTCCATAGAAATAGCGATAAGGTAGCGAGAGTTTGGAAAAGTTTCGACTGTGGAAAATCAAACCTATCCTCATAATTTTCCTCCTGGAAACTTTTCCATTCATATCACATACATCATTCATCATTCCAATGTTCACAGCAACCCTCTACATTGAGGTGACATCGTGCCTTATATTGTGTGATATATAGTTTTAAAGATTAGTGTCACTAACTATAAGTATTCAGAAACTAAGAATGGAAATAATAAGGGAGTAATAATAAAAATCCGTATTCAAAAAGTAGGAATGGGAATAATAATAAAAATCCGTATTCGAAAAGTAGGAATAGGAATAATATGGGAATAATAATAAAAATCCGTATTCAAAAAGTAAGAATTGAAATAATAAGTGAGTAATAATAAAAATCCGTATTCAAAAAGTAGGAATTGAAATAATAAGTGAGTAATAATAAAAATCCGTATTCAAAAAGTAGGAATTGAAATAATAAGTGAGTAATAATAAAAATCCGTATTCAAAAAGTAGGAATTGAAATAATAAGTGAGTAATAATAAAAATCCGTATTCAAAAAGTAGGAATTGAAATAATAAGGGAGTAATAATAAAAATCCGTATTCAAAAAGTAGGAATGGGAATAATAAGGGAGTAATAATAAAAATCCGTATTCAAAAAGTAGGAATGGGAATAATATGGAATAATAATACAAATCCGTATCAAAAATGTAGGAATGTCAATAATAAGTGAGTAATAATAAAAATCCGTATTCAAAAAAAAAAGAATAATAATAATATGGGAATAATAATAAAAATCCGTATCAAAAAGGTAGGAAATGAAATAATAAGGGAGTAATAATAAAAATCCGTATTCAAAATGTAGGAATGGGAATAATAAGGGAATAAAAATAAAAATCTGTATCAAAAAGTTAACAATGGGAATAATAAGGGAGTAATAATAAAAATCCCTATTCAAAAAGTAGAAATGGGAATAATAAGGAATAATAATAACAATCCGTATTGGAAAAGTAGGAATAGGAATAGTATGGGAATAATAATAAAAATCCGTATTGAAAAAGTAGGAATGGGAATAATAAGGAATAGTAATAACAATCCGTATTAAAAAACTAGGAATTGGAATAATATGGGAATAAAAATCCGTATCAAAATGGTAGGAATCGAAATAATGAGGGAATAATAATAACAATCCATATAATAAGAAGAGTGATTCATGGTAAAATTAAATAAAACTTAATAAATAAATTATGAATAATATGAATAATAAAAAAGAAATAATTTTCCCCATGATGCTACTAATAAATGAATCGTACATCTTATTACCCTACATGGCTTCGTCAAACGTCCGTTATGTAATGCTGTTTATGTTTATAAAAATCAACATTTCCTACCTGTTTTTCTTCTCCTTCCTCTTGCTCCAAGATATATCAGATTTGGTACAACGATGTCACCGCTAGGTCACGTTCGTTTTCCCAGCACACAGAAGACTGACTCTCTCACGCACACACACATATATGGACACCCGCTCACACGCACATATATACACATTTATATCAGATACGCTTGTATCACGCACAAAAACAAACATATACTTAATAGCTAAATTTTAATATCTTTTCCTTGCTATTCAACTGTGTACAAATTGATCTAATTTCTTTGCGTTAATGCATGCATTAACTATCATTTGTTTTGAAATCCATGATTTTTTTTTTATTTTAACCCGAACTCTTGCCAGTTTCCAACGCACAGCGTTCTCGCGTCTCTTCCAAAACCTCTATGTAATTAATCAACCTTTTCTTTGGTCGTTCCAACTCAGCGAAAGTCTAACTTGAACACGTCCATTGTAACCATGCTTATCATGACTTGCCCGAACTTACTTCTGGACCAGAAAAAGAAACTCTCTTCCGTGTAACAACACCTAGCATTCACACGTTTTGCTGAAACTCTATCAATGCAGTGAGACAAGTTTTACTTTGGTCATTCCAACTCAGCACAAGACTGATTTAAACTTATAACTACCGATGAAGTAAGTTCAATCATTCTTTTGGTCGTTCCAACCCTACGCAAAGCTGACTTGAGCCCGACCATTTTAACGATGCTTATCCTTACCCTAATTTCTGTATCAGAAAAAGAAAACGGAAATAACCAAGTGACATTGATAACTTTATTCCTCTCTAGCTTATACAAAAAATAATACACGGTCTGTAGCAGAAGCCCAAGTTGATTTATGCTTCTTTGATGTGAACACGCACACCTAAAATACAGCCAACGCGCAACCTTTAAGTTCTATAGAGTAAGTGAAATTTTGTATGCGCTTTCATGATGAACGAAGTAGAAGAAATGTTTGCATATGAACGGTACAAGCAAACGAAGTGAAGCTTTTATCGATCCCAATTTAAGTTTGAAAGGATTTCATTTGTATTACTGTATAAATGAAAATTTCATTTTTTTTTTTCAGAACTTAAGTTTAAAAATGAAGGGAAATAACTCAGCCTCAAAATAGTATCGTCATATGTTCGTTGATGAGATTATGAAATAGCAATGATAGGAGGCATCTGTTTATCTCGGGATATAAAGACAACGCATCGTTTGATGGTGAAACTGGAATGCCCTCTCAAGAACGTGTACCGCCTAGACTACGCGCCCTCCAAACTTCTCGGCTATACCAACAAGATGCAAAGGAATATTACATATGGGGACGGATTAGCTGCAGGAGTTGCCGGAAAGTGGAAAACGTGAGGCCAAGAATTACCGGGTTTTCTGCTTGGATTTACTTCCATAGCTTTTTCCGTGATTGGATATGACCTCAAGGCAGCGGAGGTTTAAAACTAGGATTTTTCTTCTCCTAGACCAGAGGTTCCCAAACGGTAAGTTGCGCCTCATATGTGAGGCTGAAGTGCATAGTAGCTGAGGTGGAATGATTGAAAGACAATCAAAGATTTAGAAACAGTTTCAAAAAATCCATATGCCAAAAATAAATATGATTCCAGAATTTCAAATATTATTATGGATTACTTGTAATTGCATGAATGAGTCCCAATATAAATAGTTATAAATAATTATTGACCGATTTTATCATTGTGATATTTTTGCATTATATCAAGTATTAAGAATATAGTAACTAGGGTCTGCAAATTGGAGGAGAGAGTTATCAATGACAATGTTCTGACTTTGAATCTGTGGCTATCTCTCTTTAACCCTCCCCCCTCTCTCTCTGAGCCTTCTTTGCCATAGTTCTGACAAATATTAATGAGGAGATGAGAGTTTATCACAAATTAGGCCTAATATAAAGGAAATTACTTGTCAAAAACAAGCTCATACCTTTCAGTAAATTTGTGTATTTTAATCATATTGTAATTTATTTGTGTTATATATTTAACGCACTATTAATTGTTTTTTTTTGTTTTTTTATTTTAAATGTACTTTTTATCGGATAAAATTTGTTGAGGTATAAGCAAATTTTAATTCTGAAAATGCAGCCCAGAGAAAAAAAAAACGTTTGGGAACCACTGCTCTAAACATTTGACCATGCATCCATATTGAGAATAAATTGTAAAGAAAATCAATATTTTTTAAAAATGTCTTCATATGTTCATTTCCTCATAATATCTACGACAGTGGTTCCCAAAAGGTGTGGTGTGCCTCATAGGTGCAGTGGAAGAGGATATCAGGTGACACGCAATGATTGAAAGTCAATCAAAGATTTAGAAACGGTTTTAAAAATTCTTATGCCAAAAATAAATAGGATTTCAAAATTTAAAATATTATTATGGATTACTTGTAATTGGATGCATGAGTCCTAGTATAAATAGTTATAAATAATTATTGACTGATTTTATCATAGTGATATTTTTTGCATTACATCAAGTATTAAGAATATACTAACTAGTGTCCACAAATTGGAGGAGAGAGTTATCAATGATAATGTTCTAACTTCGGATTCACAGTTATCTCCCTTTGCGCTCCCTCTGTTTGTTTTTTTTTATATTTAAATGTACTTTTATCACATAAAATTTGGTGAGGCGAAATCAAATTTTCATTCCGAAAATGCAGCCCAGAGAAAAATTGTTTGTGAACCACTGCCCTAGACAGGCAGCCTTTTCCTGGGCTTGTCGAGTTCCATCTACTCGAAATGGAAGTTACCAAGTAATGAAATGAAGTTTATCCTCAGCGCAAGAAGCTTTAGCAGAAATTAATGCAAATAAAGAGACGCGGGCAGAAATTTGAATCGGCGTCATAAAATCTATGGTCAGTAATTAAGCTTTGGAATAAAGCCTCACTTTTGAATATTCAACGAAATCTAATATTAAGATCTAAAAAGAACGAATCCAGTGCCTAAGTGCTGCTGACTTTGGTTTCTTTAATTTAATGTTCCGTCATTTAATACACAAGACACAGACAGTTTTATTCTTGTCTCATCCGTCTTCATTATTTTAAAAGCCATTTTTAATTTGTAATGGTTAGCACATTTATTTGTGTCGACGTTTTAAAATAGAAAAAAAAAATAAACTGCAATATTTGTTTAATATGCAGCAAACTATTTTTACGAAGTTTTCTCTTTTCTCTTACAGCAGATGATCATGGCTCTCCATAGCTTCCTGTTTATTGTTGTTTTCACTAATGTTTTGAGAAGGGGTGCTACATGGTAATGGTCGAGGTTGCCGATGGGTCAGCATTTGATAGCGGGATTAATTAAGTTTGATGAGGACGAAGACTTTCAACGAAACTGAATTCAATGTTTTTGAAAAGAGATGAATTTCAACATGTAGGGGGGTGGTTACATCCATTTATATAAGGGGGCGCAATATGGTGGATAGCGGTTCGGATTGAGGAATCAAAGATCCGTTCGAATTCCAGTCGAGTTCGTTTTATTCATTTGCGTGCAAATACCCTTAGGAAAGGTATGAATCCATCTCTTCTCGCATCAGCTTTTGGTAAATGGCACACTGACGAGGTAGTATAGCCTTGCGTGTTAACAGGTCTAGTCGAACGATAACTTTAAATTCAATACCCCCAACTATGGGTGAAATCCCCTCACCAAAACCGAAATTGGCCCAGGGTGGGGTGTGTATGTCTGCGCCTGGCATGGCCAGTCAGAGAGAAAGTTCTGGATCTGGATTTTATTTTATTTTATTTTTTTTAAGCATTTTACCCCAAACAAGGCGGAATTGCAACTAGCACGCAAGGGGTTTGTTATGGGATCCACCCCTTTTTCATATAAGTGGACTCTACCAAGTGTACCTGGACTTCTGCCGTTAAATACCCAGAGTTACAGTCAGTGAGGGTAGTCGTATGGCAGTCGATGTCGGACGACCAACTGAACGGTTGAACTCTCTGCCTTCGGGCGGGGAGGAACCCGAACAAGGCTACGCCGAAGGGTGTAGTCTCGTTCGGAGAGGTAAACCGACCCTGAACCCGTTTATACGGGTTCAAAGGGCATATTTTTGGCCGAGCCCACGGGCTCGGAGATCCCACATTAAACCGGCCTTGTGCCACATGATACCGTTGTGGAGGGGGTGACTAAATACTAGTCGTATAGCAGTCGGTGGTCGGCAGTTGGTAGACGGGAGTTGGGAGTCGGATAGTGACGAGATAACCTCTTGTAAAAGTCAGTTACAAGCACGTAGACTCTAAGGAAGTACTACTTCGAGACTGTAAATATCTATCTGCATTTGCTACTAACCACGTTCCTGGACTTACTAACAGTATTACTCTTTGTATGATTGTGTAAATACATTTTATTTCTTATATTTAATGATTGCGTTTGTCATTCCTTGGATACCGAATTCATCTCGGAATCCACAACAGGGTTACAGAGGATATATAGCAAGAGTAAAGAGGCATGATAGGGGAAAAGATGAAGAGAAGTGCGAGAAACAGAGCAACTGGAGATGTCGATCGACATTGCATTTGAATACTTGAAGATTATAGCTATCAGGGAATCAAGTAAGAGAAAGGGAGTTCCACACACGGGAAGTGCGAGAGATGAAGCTATTGGAGTAAAAGAGACTGCTACATTTAACCGTTTCGACAGTGATAGTGTGGGACCGTGATGCCAATCTAGTAGCACGTTTAAATTCGTGCAGTTTGGGAACCAGCGAAATTTGCTCGTCGGAGCACTTATCATGAAAGTATTTGTAGAAAAGAAAGAATGGAGCGACGGCACGCCTGTGAGAGAGCGACTGTAAACGAAATGCTAGATCAGGGCCAATCACATTGCATATCCTATATATCATATTATAAAAACAAAAATAGAGCTCTCACAGAGAGAGAGAGAGAGAGAGAGGGAGAGAGAGATAAAGGGAGAGAGAGAATGAGAGAGAAAGAATTATATTTACGTGTATACAGATAGTACAAAAATGGAAGAAAAAGATTTATGTATTTAGACATTGTGTGTGTGTGTGTGTGTGTGTGTGTGTGTGTGTGTGTGTGTGTGTGTGTGAGGCACCACGTTGTTATGCGAAATTAAGAAGTCTGCTTGCTTGGATTGTCTACCCAAAAGAGTGGAGTTCTATTGTTATCCTGGAGCAAAAAGAGGAAGAGTGTTTATTATCTTTCCTCGTTATGTTTTCCCTAAATTAGAGCAGTAACTTTCTGATTGTTATTTGTAATATCTATGCTTCATTAAAATTCCTCGTTTCTTGCATAATCTGCAAAGGCATTTTCCAAATTTATGTCCTTTTCAAACTTCATCTATGACGAAATTGTCCAGCATTCAGTGACATACAGGAGATAAAATATTAAGTAGTAATTCAAAATTCTTTTCTTTGTTTCAAGGAATATTTTCGATCCCATAATAAAGGGTGTTCCAATAACTTGGACCGATTTTAAATGTGAATCAAATTTAAGCGTCAAATGATTTTTTTTCCTTTTCTTTCAGATTTATAATCTTAAGTCTTTGGCAATTTCAACCATGGAATGATTAACAATCAAACTTGTTAAAGTTATCGAAGCCTATTACGAAAATGGACGTTCAAACAGAAATGCAAAGAGAAGTTCCCAGGTCACATCATCTCTCGAAACAGCGAAGTCAACTGGCCACCATGATAGTGTGACTTGACGCCTTTAAATTTTTTCCTTTGGGGTCATCTGAAAAGTAAGTTCTATGTCAACAAACCAACAACAATTCAACAGCTGAAAGATGAGATAATAAGGCATATTGGTGAGATCGAGGAGCAACTATGCATAGATGTCATCAAAAATTTTAACCATCAAGTGGATGTGTGTCGCCGAAGCCTTGGCGGACATTTGGGCGATATTATGTTTCACACATAATTGCCATGACCTAAATAACACGATCCAATAGAGAAATAAATAAATTTTCACCAATAATACTGATTTATTTAATGCTGACTTTGATCCGTCTTAATGAAACACCCTTTGCTTCGCACAGTTTCTGAAAAGCATTGTTGGATTACCAAATATATGTGGGATGACCTTGCTAGTATCTGGCTCTTGAAAGCGGATGAATACCCAAATATTTATAATAAAAATAATGACGTTTAGATAGAAGTCGGAAAAAAACGTAAGTAATTGCTTTAAAAGCGACGGTAGGAAAGTATAAAATTTACTCCAACACTATAAAGAAAAGCTAGTGGGGGTTACAAAAAGTGGGGTCTGTACATAAAAGTCTGGATCGTCATGTTACATATGCCTCTACTTACAGATTCTGAGGGGAGATCTTGTCTTAGCAGCATAAATCAGAAGTTTCTGTACATACCGGGCTTTGCTGACAGACTGTTAAACGTCCCTAGACCGGCCAAGCATGGTGAATACTATTTAAAGAAAGTGGGATTTTGAGCTCTTCCAATATGCCTTCGAAGTTCTATGTCACACTTCCGGTCGTTTGTATTACATTACCCAGAGAGTTAAATTTTCAGGTCATAAATATTTTAAAAGGGGTACAGAATTTAATATCTACAATTAAAACGGTCATATTAAAACAACAAAAAAGAAAAGGGTTTATATTACGTTAAAGCAGTAATATCGAAAAGCAAATAAACTAACAACAACAACAATGACAAAAAAGACAGGTCTTCGGTACTGAGAAACTCTCACTCTGATTTTTATCTTAAGGTTTTAGAGTCAATATATGCTAAGGTCTTCCAGCCATCCCACAGTAAGCAGGAACGGCTTTTAGGCGTTAGTTTAAGCCTTTAATTAAGTAGACACTTTAAAAACCATTGATATTTATATATTTATTATATAACATCATGTCTCTGGTATCGTTGATATTATTTTTTGTGCACATTTCTTCTCGATTAAGCCTTGATAAGAAAGAAATGTGAAACTGGTTGAGCTTTTTTATTTTTCGTTAATTCATTCGTTTTTCGACATTACCACTTTACGGCAATGTAGATGTTTTCTTCTTTTTATATGTCTTGTTTAATCATAATTAATTCCACACCTGCTTGATTTTGATGTCCTCATTCTGTTACCTATGTTGCCGTTTTGCTCACAAACATGCGTTTTGTTTTCTTGCTTAAATCATCTAAACGCTTCCTGCGTATTAAAACTTCAATTAATTAATTAAGAACTGGTATACTTATTTATTCACATCATCAAAATATTCTTCTTTACATTCTATGGTTTTATGCCAATTTTCTGAAAGTTTTCGAATTTATTTTGATAAAAGCGACTCTGACTTCTACGCAATAAAAACGTCAATGACATTTGAACATCGCAGACATCTTTACATTTTTGAGCAGATAAGGAATGCCGCATTGATTGAAACAAATGATAATCCGATGGAGCCAAGTCTGGTGAATATGGCCTGTGAGAAAAAAAAAATCCATCTCAGGTCTATTATGTATCGACAAACAATGCTTGGACAAGTGTTGCCGTAGAGCAGTATGACTTTCCGGTTCTCCTGTTCTACATATGGTATTTTTCTCCAATGACAACAATCAAACACTCAACATGATAAATATAATAGTTTGCTCAGGATTTAACAAAATATTGCGCAGTGTACCTTTTATACTCCACTAAGCACAAAACAATGAAAATGTCAAGTTTTGCTATTGATTTTTGATATGGGACCTTACCCATAATAACATAATGGACAATTCCATACGTAATAAATACTGCGCCTCAAGAGGAAGCATGAAGTCTGGAGTGAAGTCCGTCAGGAGTCTGTCAGTCAGGCAGAGCGAGCGAGTCAGTCAGTCGAGTCAGAGGCAGTTCGAAACAGAGTCGCGTTCAGACAATTACTACAAGACATTAGAATAGTGATACTGGTCGAGATTACATTCTTCTCTCTACTAAACCTGATTGTTCGTGCTAACACTTTCTACTTCTCTGTATATATTCCTGTTTGTTATATATCTGTGTTATTCCATACCTGTGTTCGTGTTCTTCTTTATTGGTTCTACCTTGGACTATCACCGTGGTACAAGGAACCGGACCATAACAATGTTGCAGACTCTCCTGAGATTTTTAAAAAATAATATCGCCCAATACATGTCTTGGGAACCATTCAAAGTGAATGGTTATTGTTAAAATGCTGTAATGATGAACGAGGTTTGTAATATTAATGAAAGTGTTAGGAAGTGGAGCTTACGAGGAAAAGGAGAATAGATAGCAACTGACACTTGTCTTGAAATGGCCAAGATTAAAGTTTCTAGGGAAGTTCCACCGCGGAAGTCTGTCGCATTACTTGGGATAAAAAGCTGAATGAAAATTTTATCTTACATTTGGAACACGGGGGAAATGAAGTTGATTTGGATCCAAGGAAGTGCCATGATGTGTTCTCGCTGTAAAGGTCTGAACGGGTGGAATTAGGACGACAACAAAATTACAACGTTTCAGATGGAAAAAATATATGTCACCTCGACAAAATCTCAGAAACGATTTAGAGTTCAAAATGGTCAAGGTTGGAAAGTGTTGCGACCAAGTAATTGGTCAAAAAGTAACAAAACAAGAGGATGCAGATAAAGCGTGTATTGAACAGAAGAATATTACACGACTTGGGAGTGTGTGTCGGTTGACCAGCGTTCAGTCTATATCACTGTTAATACTTAACAGCCCCGCCCCACAAGGCCGAGTTTAACGTGGGTCATCCGAGCCCGTTGGCTCGGCCAAAAATCCCCGTAGAACCCGCATAAACGGATTCGGGTCTGTCCACGTCCCCGGACGAAACTCTGCCCTTCGGCACAGCCTCGTCCGGACAGAGAGTTCGACAAACAGCTGCAAACAGCCTCAGTAGAACAGTCTATATTACTGTTCCCCCGGGGCTTACTTTCATATTACAGTATAGTAAGTGGAAGTGTCCACATTAGCTTCATTAGAGGGAAGACACCGCAATAGAAAGTTAGGACTGAGAGACTCCAGCCCAATGTATTTACAACCATCTTTGCATGAATTCAAAAGATATCTGTCTATATTTCTGAAATGAATTATTGTAATTATTTTTCACCATTTACATGGTTCGGACAGTTATCCTTATCATTGTTGTCATATTCACGACGTTTCGACCGTTGCACACTACCGCCTTCTTTCAGGTGATTGGAATTTCGAAAGGAACCCTTTATTTCATCTACCAGTTGTTCTAGTTCCACGTGCCATGCCTCTTCCGGGTATCTCACTATCGGCTATTTCCCTTTAACTCAACTCTTCGAGATTTTGTTCACCTCTGTTGCAGCCAGGTATTGAACTCAAAACTATTTGGATCAAGTCTCTGTATTACTTCAATAAATGGTTTTATCCTTGAAGAACAATCTAGCTCCGTTGACAAAATAAAGGGTTCGGTTAAAAATTCCAATCATCTGAAGAAGGTCGGTGCGTACAACGACTGAAATATGGCAACAAAAATGAGGATAACAGTCCGAACAATGTAATTCGTGTAAATAAATTCAAAAGAGTTAACAAGTTTTATAATTAGTCTGTAATTGAGTTAAAGTCTTTGGTTAGTTGGTTTACAGAAAGATCTGTAGTTTAGAAAAGACTTTTAAATAGTTAGTTTCACGGCAATCCACCATTTTTGGCCTACAATATGCGAGAAGGCGTCATTTACTTTCTATAGTGATCAACTTTGTCGACTCTTTTTTCAGCTTTTTAACCAATGGATTTTATATACGTGTTCAACTTGAGTCTGGAATGAACTTGATTCTCAATAGACATTCAAAGCATGGAGCCTCACTGAGAAACAACTCGTTCACTGAAACTGGAAAAAAAAAAACTTGGAATCCGAATGATTAAGAGTTACACTGTAATAAAATGAACTTTATTCTCGGTGTGAGAAGCTTTCAGCAATTAATGGTAGTAAAGAGACTAAGGGGGAAATTTTAATCGCGTCGATAAAACATGTGGGCAGTAATTAAGTTTTGGGGTAAAGTAACTCTTTTGAATGTTGTTATGGCCCGGTTCCTTGTACCATGGTGATAGTCCAAGGTAGAACCAATAAAGAAGAACTCGAACACGGATATGGAATAACACAGATATATTGCAAACAGGAATATATACAGAGAAGTAGAAAGTGTTAGTACGAACAATCAGGTTTAATAGTAATTGTCTGAACGCGAATCTGTTTCGGACTGCCTCTGACTCGACTGACTGACTCGCTCGCTCTAACTGACTGACAGACTCCTGACGGACTTAACTCCAGACTTCAGAGTGAACTGTATTTAGCCCCCCACCGAGGGATCATGTGGCACAAGGCCGGTTTAACGTGGCATCCCGAGCCCGTGGGCTCGGGCAAAAATATGTCCTTTGAACCCGTATAAACGGGTTCAGGATCGGTCTACCACCCCGAAAGAGACTCTGCCCTTCGGCGTAGCCTCCTTCGGGTTCCTCCCCGCCCGTAGACAGTGAGTTCAACCGATCACCCGTTCGCCCGACTTCGGACTGAACGGTATTTAGTCACCCCACCACGAGGGCATCATGTGGCACAAGGCCGGTTTAACGTGGGGTTTCCGAGCCCGTTGGCTCGGGCAAAAATATGCCTTTGAACCCGTATAAACAGTTTCAGGGTCGGTCTACCTCCCCAAAAGAGACTGCGCCCTTCAGCATAGCCTCCGTGTTCTTTCCCACCCTTAGGCAGAGAGTTCAACCGAGCAGCCGATCAGCCGATCAGCCCGTCGCCCGACTTCGGACTGAACGGTATTTAGTTACCCCCCCCCCACCACGAGGTCATCATGTGGCACAAGGCCGGTGTAACGTGGGATTTCCGAGCCCGTGGGGTTTCCGAGCCCGTGGGGTTTCCGAGCCCGTGGGCTCGGGCAAAAATATGCCCTTTGAACCCGTATAAACGGGTTCAGGGTTGGTCTACCACCCCGAAAGAGACTCCGCCCTTCCGCATAACCTCCTTCGAGTTCCTCCCCGCGCGTAAGCAGAGAGTTCAACCGATCAGCCGGTCGCCCAACTTCGGGCTGAACCATATTTATTTATACAATTATAGTATAAAATATAGCACAAGGCCTAAAAGGGGGGTTGGGGAAGGACGGTCTTCTTCTGTCTTAATTCTAAACTTAGCTAGTCCCAGACACGGACCCAAACATACCAACAAAGTCTCAATCACCAAAACAACACATTCATTCCTACCTTTCTTACTGCGTCCACCATAATGGCTCAAATTCCCTATGAAATCCGAAATATTCCCCATATGTACAATTCAAAGTCTGTGGGTGGGAGGGGGAAACAACAAATTAAAAAACCCCAATGATTTATTTACAATATGATTTAATCTTATTTACATAAACAAAACAAAATAGGGTTAGTAGTAAAAAACCCCACAATCCCTAAATGTGGCAGAAACATCAGTTCACCGGTCGAAATCAATGTGGGACTATGAAAAATTCAGGAAAACATTCATTCCTCCAAGCATTCACACAGGCACCCACACATTCATACACAACAACAAATACGAAAAATCACACATACGAAACGAAAGGCGCCCCGCATCCACCAGAGAACTGACATCACTGACCACCTAACAAGGGAGGGGATGGGGAATTAAACAAAAGAAAAAATAGGGACAGAAATAAAAGGGACCAATGAGCATGCATACGCTAGCTAAGTTAACCAGAAAACGGAAAACTAAAATTTGAAAATCAAAAACCTAAACTAGCCTAATATCGGGATGGGTTAACTCTGTTCTTCGGACTGAACTCCCTGCTTCCTCTTGAGGCGCAGTATTTATTACGTATGGAATATTCCATTATGTTATTATGGGTAAGGTCCCATAAAATGTCCAACAAAATCTAAAATTAAGATCTGAAATGAACAAATGCAGTGCCAAAAGAAGAGAATCCGAAGATAATTGCCCCCAAAAGTTAGGATCATTGAAAGATTTTTAGATTTTCGTCCAGGTTTTTTACATTAAAAATCTGAATGCTCAAATTCCGAAGCAATAATAAAATAATGAAAATATGGTGTCTGTTAAATAAATCCTTTTTATTTACAAACATCCATGCATGAATTTAAAAGAGCTAAAATGTATTAAAAATAGTATTTAATTGAGTTAAAATCTTTGGTCAGTTGGTTCACTGAAAGAAGTTTTAGTTTAGAAAAGACGGATCTTTTCTGTTAATTCACCCCAAATAATGTATTGTAAAGTTATTTATCGCAAATATTAATTCACCCCACGAAATTTTTTTCTTAAATTTTTGACACTGTTTTGAAATTATAAATTTTAAATCAAAATTTGTTTAGCTTGCTTCGTAACAACTCCAAAAAATAGAATAAAAAAAATCACCCAAAATCTAGGAGTTATTCTCATTTCGTAAGTGTGAATTATATTCAAGATATTTACAAACTTTACATATTTTAAAAATAAAGTTTAAACAAAATCTGTTTTGAGCTTGTTTATCGGGTTGAGTGTGAACGTAGACCCCCACACGTAGGAATAGCACACCGAGTTGCTCACATTTGGAGCAATCGCAAAGGTCAACCCAATCAGACTGCAATGGAAGGGCCGCGGTCTGTGCGAATTTGGTGAGTATTTTAATAAATATAAATTCTTTTTATTTTTGCATGTGCTTAGAGGGGCGGGGAAATAGCTATGTTGCCACCTCTTTGGTTTGGAAACCGCTGCACCTCTGCTCTTTGAAATTCAAAATCTGTGGGTTTTTATAAGAAAGTTTACTTAAAAGTACACTCAAGAAAAATATGGTTTTTGTTTTTTCTGATAGGTCAAATATTTCACATGGTGATGTTAAATTCTAACCAATAGACCAATAACCAAAAAGATCTAAAAAGGCTTTTAAATAGTTGGTTTCACAGTAAAAAAAAAAAAAAACAAACAAACAAAAAAACCCAAAAACGACAAAATTAGTGGTTGAGAAAAGACTTTTATCGTTAGCAAAGATTCACTGGCCGTCTTTGTTGTTTGAGATGGTTCGTTTGAAATTGCCGATATATGTTTATTTCAGCATGCGTTAGGGGTGGGCCAAAAAGCTCCGTCTTCTCTTGTGCCTGAACTACCTGTAGACAGTCACATCTCTGCTCCTTGAAAATAGAAATCCGTGGTTTTCCATAAGTGTTAATGGTGATGTTAATTTCTAACCAATAGACACTTGAATTTAAATGGTGCATGTTGTATTGTGGAATCTATTTGAAATGTTTGTAATATTGTCTGTTATTGGGTAGAAAATAATGTTTGGGCATGTTTTAATATCGTATGTATTTGGGTATGTAATTATGTTGGAAACAGTTTATTTTGTATGAAGCTTTAACTGGGTGTAGTAGCTGTATTTAATGGTTATGTTATTTTCTAACCAATAGACACTTGAGATTTAAATGGTGTTTATTGTATTGTGGAATTTTTTTGGCATGTTTGTAACATTGGATAGAAAATAAAGTTTGGACGTGTTTTAATATGGTATGTATTTTTTGTCATTCTTTTGACTCCTTTTATATCGTATGTTATATTTTTATATTTTTTAAGGGGATTTGTTTTGTGAGCTGAATGCGATGCTTGGAGACCCTGCAAAGAGAGTGATATTTTATTTTTAATTTTCACATCTGACCAACAGCTTTTGATGTAGATTGAATCAGAAAGAGATTTAGTTTGAAACAGAGTATTACATTAGCAATGGAAAAATTTTAAGTGACCTATAGAACTTTTCTGAATATTTTGAATCAATTTATATAGGAAAATTTTCAAATGGAAGCATTGTAGGACCCATATTTTCAATAAATTTCTATTTGTGAGCATTTTAAAAATATTTTGCAAACAACAAAACAGATCAAAGAATGGCATCAAAACATAAACCAAGACTGTATAATTCATCATCTCAATATTTATTGAGTTAATTAAAAGGCAAAAAGAAGAATTTAAAAATCTGAATTTCAAACAATAATAAAATAAGAATAAAGAAAACATAGATATGATTGTTAAATAAATCCTTTAGATTTGAAAATATATGTACATGAATTCAAAAGAGTTAAAATGTATTAAAAATAGTCTTTAGTTGAGTTAAATTCTTTACTTATTTGGTTCCATGAAAAATCTATGATCTAGAAAAAAACTTTTAGTAAATGATTCACAGTCAAAGCAGTGGTTGAAAAAACAACATTTATTGTCAGCAAAGATTCACTGCTGTTTGGAGATGATTCATTTGAAATCATCAACATGTTGCAGTCAGCATATACTTGGAGGGGCGAGGAAATAGCTATGTTGGCACCTCTTTGGTTTGGAAACAGCTGCATCTCTGCTCTTTGAAAATCAAAAACTGTGGGTTTTTATAAGTTTACTCAAAAGTACACTCAAGAAAAATATGGTTTTTGTTTTCTCTAATAGGTCAACTATTTTACACGGTGATGTTAATTTCTAACCAATAGACACTTTGATTTAAACTGTGTGTTGTGTAATAAGGTAATTAGCTTTTTAAGACCCCCGCTAAATATGTAATAAAAATTTACCGAATAGTTAGGTGTAAATGTATATGCTTAATTAAAAAATAACAATAAAATTTTGATACCGTTTTGAAGTTATCGACAATAGAAATTCGAACTCATTCGCGTCGCGGCAGCCATTACTGGCGTTGTTTGCAGATATTTGCTACGGAATAAACTTTTTTTTATTCCGCACGTAATGAGTTCTTAATTGCGGAGTAATTCAGTCAAGTAAAAACCGTAAAAAAGTCGTTAACAATGTAATCTTCCGCGCAAATCGGCTCAGCAGTGAATGCATGCAAACAACGCCAGTAATGGCTGCCGTGCCGTAACGCGAAGTCCGAACTTTTATTGTCGATAACTCTTAAACGGTAGATTTTATCAAAATTTCTTATATTCGAATTAAGCATGTAAATTTACACGTACATATAACTATTCAGCAAATTTTTATTACATATTTAGCACTGGGCAAATTACCCGTGGAATCGTTTTGGCATGTTTCTAATATTGTTCGTTATGTAAAAAAATATGCTTTAATAATGGCATGTATGTGGGTATGTAATTTAGTTGGAAATAAAGCTTATTTCCTATAGATTTTCAATGCTTCAATTTATCGAAGCAAACTCATTTTTCATGACCATTCTTCTTCTTCCACGTCTTCCGCCCCCACCTTTCAGGACGTTGGTGATCATAAAACTCCACAATTTCCTATCATTTGTAGCTTTTAATAAATTTTGTCTTTTTTTTTTTTTTTGTATATCTCCTAGACATTGCTCTCCCATCCATTTACCTCAAAATCTCTTGGTAGGTCATGTGTTGCCCCCCTTGCGTTCAATCTGCCTTGCGAGTATCAAATTTTTCAAGTTCTTTTTCTATATTACATTATCTGCCTTAGAAATTCAATTATCTCTTTATTTATGTTAAGTACAAGTGTCCATTGTGTTTTCATTTTCTCTAACATTCATGTTTAGAGTCCATGGTATTAACAAAATCCTTCGGTATTATCAATCTCGAATATATTTTTTTAATGTTTGGCAACAATTAAAATGCAACCAGTGAAATGTCTACTGAGTTCGTATTGATAATTTATGTAGAACCAAGATTATGGTTTTTAGAATCTTCTACTACTTTGCAAAAGTTTGCAAATCAGCGACTTGAAAACAACTTTTCAGTCAAAATTCAATTATTCAGTCAAATCATTTTGTCTTTTAATGGTAGTACTAGTAACCAGTTATAAAAAAATAAATTATTATTATTCATTAGGAATGCTAATTTAAAAATAGAGGAGAGAGAGATTCGTTAAATTGATTCATTTTAGAAATTAGTATTTAAAAAGAGGATTGTAGCCTGATTTGTTGCGATAAAAACATTTTAAGAGCTAAAAGTATTGTAAAAAAGCTAACGATAGGAAAAGAATTTTAAAAATACAGATAGTCGAGGAAAAATTTTGTCAAACAAAATAGAAGTGTTTCGTTGTGACACCAAACAATATTTGAAGTGGATTTTTAGTTGGAAAATTAAAGAAAAAATTCAGAAATTATTTTTGACGGATTAAAAGAGAGAAAAAAAATGTATAAAAAAGGGTTTCCAGTTTTTTTTTTTTTTTTTTTTTTCAAATCGGGCTTTTAGTTTATTTGCGTAAAACAATTTACAAAGAGATAGAAAGAAGTTGGTGACGATTTTGTTTTATAGCATTATTTATAGAGACCAATTAAACTCCACTTCTTCCCCAAATTATATAAATATATAAAATACTGAAAGAACTCCCCCCCTTTTTTTTTTTTTTTTTTTTTTTAAATAAAAGAAAAACAAAGGAAAAATGTATTTTGAGCATGAACGATTGAGGGAATATTTTTGCCAAGAAATGTTGAAAAGAGACGTTTTGCTGTCAGAGACATTTTTTTAAAAAAAAAAAAAAGAAGACATTTCACCCCAAGCAGTTCTGATTATTTGCCGATATTTATAATAATTCCTCCAAAGTCTGGGGAATCAACTTGATTACAGGTCTGACAATGCAAAAAGAGTTCAAGAGAGAAATGCTGACAATGCACTGTGGGAAGGCATGATGCCACTTCTTGTATATTTCTAGATTATTTTAATCAGTATCACTCCCCGTAAGGCAATAAAGCCACTAAGGCACAAGGGATTGCAGGGTGGGGAAGAATTAGAAAAAGAAACATTAATAATGAAGAGTAGTCATCAGGAGGCCATTAAACAGCGATTGACATTGCATTTAAATTTTTGAAGATTAAAGTTGGCTAGAAAGTATAGGGCTGGGAGGGAGTTCCACAAGTGAGAAGTGCGAGAAAATAAACTGTTTGCATAGAACGTACAGCGACATCTAGCCAACTCAACTGCAAATTGAGGGCTCAACGCCTAGGTACTATAGCGAAGAGCTTATCTGAACAATTACCATGAAAGTATTTATAGAAAAGACAAAAGAGGCAACCTTATGGTGGTGGGAAAGTGACTGAAGCCGAACAGCCAGATAAGGACCAGTAATATTGCTGATTCTTCTTTGGATTTTATCAAGGAGCTCAAGGTAAATAACGGGGACAGTGGACCATATGTGGCAGCAATAAATGTCTTGATAAAACATCTCATAACTTGTATGCTTTGATAGTTTTTGAAGAAAACAATAGCATTAAGAATTTGGCAGCATCAGACTTGATTGGTAGTGATCAGAAGACACAGGTGCGAACAAGCACACACAGACACCTCCTCCATACATACACATACACACACTCATATATATATATATATATATATATATATATATATATATATATATATATATTTATATACCCAAGTATATGATTGGAGTATATGGAATGAATTCTAATAACCAACAATTACTATTCTTAAAAGTGTGCTCAATACAAAGTAGAGCAGGATTGCGAAGGATTGTTAATTAATTTGAAACTTTTAAAACCATTTATTTTACATTCAACATCGTCACTTGATAAGACACCGAGGGTGTTGAAACAAAATGGCTATTTTTGTAGTGATTTTATAACATATTTATGTTATAAATCTTTTTTTTTTTTTTAAATAAATAATTATATATATATATATATATATATATATATATATATGGTACAGTACAGATTCAAATCTCAGTAGTGGATGTGCACTGCTGATGCATCCCCAAATAGGATGAAATGGCTGTCCAGTGCTTTCTGCATTCTGCTGAGGATTCTTCTAGATTTGATGAATTACTATAATGATTTGCCTAAATCTCGAAAAATTCTATTATTTGTATATCCTCACTTGACCCAGCTAATGCTCTGCAATGGAGTGGTTTGGGGGAAAGGAATGTCGTGGCTCTTGGGGCACAATCCGTTGGGTTATGAATACTTGGATACAGAATTTGTGAGTAGCAGCACTATATCGAGTTTATTCAGTTTCTACTTCATCACCAAGGCCCGTTGGTACAGTTGGTATGCTGCTTGCGTTGTATCGAAATGAAATGGGTTCAAATCTTGGTAGTGGATGCACACTGCTGATGAGTCCCAAAAGAGGATGAAATAGCCATCCGGTGCTTTCTGTATTCTGTTGAGGATTCTTCTAGACTCACTAAATTACTATAATTATTTGCCCAAATCTCTAGAATTCTATTACTGATATATATATATATATATATATATATATATATATTCAAGCATATTTGGTTGAATAATCTAGACATATTATGTCTATTTATTTATTTTTTTAATTGTACACTGAGTAATTAAAAATATTGAAAATAAAAAATACAAATCAAGTTATCTTACTTATATATTCTTAATGTTCATTTTTAAATTTTCTATAAAAGAGTGCATTTCATGCACATTTACAAAAAAAATTTCACAACTATCAATTGGATTAATTTTTTGTCTTAGCAGTTCACCCCTGAATATAATCTTGAATGTGACTGAAAGTACTTGGGAAAATAAAAGAAATAACCCAAACTACAGTGTCTGTCTTAATCAGTTTTGTAACAGCACTAAGAAATTGATCCATGAATTTGAGAGATTTAAAATAAAAATAGACATAATATGTCTAGATTATTCAACCAAACATGTGTGAATGAAGATTTGCTGCCTAAATGTACATACATATATATATATTTAAGACATTTTTTATGTTTATATGTTCTTTTTATAGAAAAATTTATGTAAATGCTCTGTTTATAATATTTGCATCTATAAAAAGAACGTATAAACATAAAAAAATGTCTTAAATAATTGTCGGACTTTGTCCATTTCATAATGTGTGTGTGTATCTCTCCTCTCTCTCTCTCTCTCTCTCTCTCTCTATATATATATATATATATATATATATATATATATATATATATATATATAGATAGATAGATAGATAGATAATATTAGTGGTAAATATACACATACATATGCACTCTCCTTCTGATTTTTAAGATTAGAACGTCTATTGTGTGTGTATGTCACCACAAAATGTATCTTTTCCGGTTACATCTTTAATGTATTAGACATCCAACAACATTCATATTTCTCTCACTTAAACCGTCTTTGACTCCCCTCTCTAAAACTTCTCTCTGTTAAATTTTAATCCCTCACCTTCTCTTGTCTGTTACTCCTCTCTATAGCTCTAACATTCATCCCACACTCTCATACTTACACTCCCTCTAAATTCTATTTTTTATTTCCGGAGTTGTTTTTTCTGTTTTCTTTTTGAATTTGTAGGTCTGATGAATTGGATCGTATTTACGATTCCAATGGAATAAATTATGACCATGGAAATGGAATGTTAGTGTTTAAGCCTTTTTATTATATACATACATATATATATATATATATATACATACATATATATATATATATATATATATATATATATATATATATATATACTTGGGCATCCCCTCTTTAAAATACTTTTGTAGTAGTACAAAAGTTTATCAAAACATCAAAAACAGACATGTTAAAATAGAGGAAGTTATAACAAAAGGTGGGGTAAGAAAAGAAACAATTGTGCCATAAAATAGTAATATCAAAATTCAACACAATTGACAAAAAAACAGCTAAATTGGTTTATTGGTCATTTTTCATCAGAGATAAGACTGAGGATGAAAATGTGCACACCAACTAAAATATGAAAAGCTAATGTCAAATGTTATATAGAAGAAAATATAGCACTTTAAACCCATCAACCACTCCTGTTTTGAAAGACATGGTTGGTAGGTCTTAATCTAAAAATATTACAAATGAAACTCAGAATCAGCTTTGCTCAGTGCAGAGAACATCTCTTTGCTATAAAACCAGGCACATTAATCAAATGTTCAGCTATTGCTGAAACAGTTGTATTCACACACCTACGGATTGTCTACTTGTTTATATCAAGTCCTATTTAATAGATATTTCATTGAACAAAACTGGTAAAATATTTAATCTATATTTTTTGTTATGTTTTCCTTGTGTGCTTACAAGTGTTTTTTCTGGACTTAATGAGTGCAAAAATTGTTCAAAAGTTTGTTGATTTGGGGTTAAAATATTAACCATTTTCAAGGAAAAAAAAATCATGAAACCTTGGGACTGGCTAATAGTTTAGCTGAAAGAACTTGAATCAACAAATGTTTGAACAAATGTTACAATCATTAAGTTTACAAAAAAAAAAATCAACAAATAACGCATACAAGCAGAACAATGAAAAACTAAACAAAGTACCTTATCAGTCATATTTAGTGAAACATGTATAAAAGAGGAGTTACTGTCTAAATACACTACTGGGATTTTGAAAAGACACAAAAATAAATAAAATTACATTTTCAAATTCCCCTTGCAAAAACTTGCCAGATAGATTCAGATTGATATAGATAGATATGAATAAACTGAGATAGATACATAGATAGTTTCAGATTGACATAGATAAATACATAAATAGATAGATAGATAGATAGATAGATAGATACTGAAATTAGATACATTCAGTATGACATAGATAGATGTAATATCCTTTTACAGTAATGCAGAAGAAAAGTGATACATTTAATCAAAAGAGTAATTTACAATTAAGATTCTTTGCATGCTAAAAGAGAAAGAGAAAAACAATGAAAGTGCCTTTATAACAAATAGACATATTTTATATTTAGTGCTTTTCTTAAGATACTGTTTTTAAAGTTCTTTGAATGAAAATATCCAAGCTTTAAAGAGATAGCAATTTATTCTTCTTGATGTCTAAAGACAGACACGTAAAAACAGAAAATCCACAAGGACATTATCATAAAACATGCAGCATGAGTCTTCTCAACCAATGGCAACACTTGAAAAATTATTAAATTTTGCCTTTTATTTAGAGCCAATCTCTGGTGTTCCAATAACTTGAACTGATTTTAAATGTGAATTAATTTTAAGCATCTGAGAGATTGACACAAGCAAGATAAAATACTTGCTTGAATATTCAGCTACAGAAAAAGAAACTTTCTAAGTGAGTTACTTCTATCCATAAAATACATACATTCATACAATTGTACATAAACTGAATAAAACACCCTTTTATATCTAAATATATATTATGCTCACGCTCACACATCCATACCTACATGTACATTTGTTTTCTAGAAATTTTATTTCGTTAAAGCTTTTTACTTTCACATAATTGTTACCTGTGTTTTTTTTTATATATATATAAAGGGTGTTCCAATAAGTTGGACCTATTTTAAATGTGAAATAAGTTTAAGCATCTAATGATTTTTTTCTTTTTCTTTCAGATTTGGTGGACATTTGGGCGATATTATTTTTCACGCATACTTACCATGACTTAAATAACATGATCCAATAGAGAAATAAATTTTCACCAATAACACTGATTTATTTACTGCTGACTTTGATCTGTCTTAATGAAACACTCTTATATATAATCCATCTTAATGAAACATCCTTTATAAGAACAGGCCAAAAGCCACACTTGATGACTCACAGCAAGCAAACACAGGAGCACACACCAGAGTACCCATAGTGAGCACACATAGCACATTCACTTATTCAAAACATGCCAAAGAAAGCCTTCTCATTTGGGCACTCACACCATACAGAGAGATTGACACAAGCAAGATAAAATACTTGTTTGAACACTCAGCTACAGAAAAAGAAACTTCCTGAGTTGCTTCTATCCATAAAACACATACATTCATACAACCTTTTTCTCTTTTACTTCTCGGTTACAAGTCCAACAACCACCATATTCCCCAAATCACAGGCCTTGTGAGTTTTCCCTCTTAAAACATCATATCCCACTGGAAAGGGACAAGATTTCAAGATGTCAAGGACATCCAACAGAATGTGACAAGGCAGCTGCTTGTTATCCCATAAAGCAGTCCTATCAATGGAAATGACACTAGATAAAGTGCATGGCTTTAGAAAGCGACTACTTTGAAGGAGATTAAATGCTGAATTGATATGTGTTGTAGTTTTTATTTATACCACCAGTCTTCATACTTTTTGATCGGACCATGTATAACATGTGTGCTATTTTTGGTAACATTTATCAACTTTTTCTAGTTTAAAAGTTTAAAATTTTCTTTGTCAGCCACTTGCAAGTTTACATGATTTAAAATGACTTTAATATGATTAGTGACTTAATTGTTTGAAAGTAGACATATCTTTATGAAATTTTCTTTACGACTGTTTGTTAATCTTCAAACATTGTCTTGTATATAAATCACAGATTCATGTCTGAATGGAGATAATTGAATTTGAATTTTGTTGGCACATAGACAAGATGGGGGTCTTTAAGTTTCTATTCTTGCTTCTCTGTCACTAAGTTATCTTCAACATTTAATTTGTGAGAATCGTTCCTCTGCAGGGAGGCCAGAAACAGATGTTACTGAGAATGACAGCAACTTCTAACAAGTTATATTTAATAGTCTCTAAGGAATGCTTTACAAGTGCAACTTTTACAACTCATATGCACTATGGCTATCCTGATTTCTTGCTTTTAGTCTGAGCCTTTTAGTTAACTATCCACTGTACCAGTGTACTACACTCATTTTTTTTCTAAATTACTATGTTATGTTGGTACCACTGGAGAACATCACAAATGTGGGAGAACAATTTCAGGATAATATATATATATATATTATCCTGAAATTGTTTATATATATAAAAATAGGTGACAGTCTGTTTCATGCTATATGCAATCGTCAGGCCACATATGCTGTTATTTTTCTTGGCTAACCGAAAAGAGAAAATATACAAGTAAATGTTCACTTTTATATTTACACACGCTCTATCTCTGATATTGAGCACTTTATTCCATAAATATAGCACACCTTAAGACTATATTTCTTTATATATATATATATATATATTATACTGAAATTGTTTATATATATATATATATATATATATATATATATATATATGTATATTATCCTGAAATTGTTCTCCCACATCTGTGATGATCTCCAGTGATACAAACATAACATATAGCAATTTATATATATATATATATATATATATATATATATATATATATATATATAAAGTCATCCACAGACAGACTGTTTCGCTGCTTCACAGCTCTTCAGTGTGGCTAGACATCCAATTGCCTCTAGCTAGGATCGAACCCCAGCTGAATTGGCGTCAGTCGGAGATTCTACCACTAAGCCGTCGGTGCATTGCAGGGATGAAGGTTAATTTTAGCGTATTTATTTTTTAGATAAACACACACAGTGACCAACAGTGACTGAATTTGCTTTTTTGCCGAAGAGTCTCGCTATATAAGCTATAATAGTCACTGTTTACAAACTCACACCTCCTCCCCAGAGAGCTATATATATATATATATATATATATATATATATATATATATATATATATATATCATTATTTTCTTGGGGGTACAAAATTTTATTATGGAAATGAAAACAGCAAGACAAGCTTTACCATTCATGATTAAAAGGAAAGAAAAGAAATTAAGTTTTACCATCAACTGGTTTTGCCTTCACTCAACCGAGATGAAATCGAGGGAAGACTAAATGTTGCAATATAAAATATAAGATTATGAGAAAAATATGATAAAATAAAGGTGGAAAGATCAGGTGGAAATCACGTCAAACCCTAACAGGCATTCCCTTGGTTTACAGAGGGAGTGCTGCCTGGACCTGACATAGATTGTTTCCAATACCTTTAAGTGTAACACAGAATGAGCATGACTAGGCATGGAAACTTAGTCAATGCTGAAATTTGTGGCACAACTTGGATTGTTTATAAGGTGCTCAGCAATGGAAGAGCCATATGTGTTTCTGATCTTGTCACCATATTGGAATGTACCATTCCTAATTCTTCCAGGTACATGCTAGTTAATCCATGTGTCTAGCCATAAGGTAGTTCTATCTATGTAGTCGGCTCTGCAACTACATCCAAAACGGTATATTACATTATGAATATGGTGGGGAGAGAATGTCCTTCTGAGCAGACCCCCAAGGAGACCTGGTAGAAAAAAACAACACACACATTGGCAGAAAAATAGCCATTTTTAACCATTGAGTTGATTTGTTTGGTAAATTTACCAATTATTGAACCCAACCAAGGCAAGCGCAAATACACAGGGCATTTAGAAGCCATACTAGGTTTGGGTTTAGAAATCTTAAATCTTACTATATGCAAGAAAAGAGCACCATGACACAATTTAGTCTGTCAAAAATTTGGAAATGGCATCATGTACTGCTTGGCATTTGCACCAGAAGCTCCAATAGGAAAATTTCATTGTGTTTGAGTGTGAAGTTGAGGACAGTGCACAAGATTTGGAAATAGTTGGATGAGTCTATTCGTATCTGTTTATATTTCTGAGATGGGGTATTATGTACACTATTTACATTATTTAGACTATTGCCCTCATCTTTGTTGCCATATTTATCACAACGTTTAAGCCGCTGTATGTTCCAGCCTTCTTCAAATGGTTGGAATGTTGAACTGAACCCTTTATTTTATTCACTGGGGTAGACTGTTCTAGTTCCACATGCCATGTCTTAAGGACATATGGCACAGTAGATAAAGGTGTTGGTTAGATCCAGTGATGGGACCCAAATAGTTGTGAGTTCAATACCTGGTTAAGGCAGTGGAGAATTTGGAGAGGTTATTAACAGGACATAGTTGATAACTGACATCCATTAGACATGGTATGTGGAACTAGAACAGTCTACCTCAGTGAGTGAAATAAAGGGTTCAGTTCAACATTCCAACCACTTGAAGAAGGCTGGAGCATACAATGGCTGAAACATTGTGATAATTATGGCAACAAGGATGAGAACAATAGTCCGAATAATGCAAATAGTGAGTCTATTGGTAATTACGAATTCTATATTTCAGATAGAATATATGTTTAAATAGATAATCTGAATAAAGACAAAAGGAAAACTTATCTTATGATAAAATATAGTTTTAAGGTATGCTACATTTAAGGGATAATGTGGGTAGTCTATTGTATTTCTCTGTGGGTAGTCTATCATATTATTCTAACAGTTGATTTGGTGAGTGGTAATGGTTGTGTTTTTGAATATCCTTGGTGCTATTGAGTGGGAATAATTGTGGATCCGAATGCAGTTTTCAAAACACAACTGTTACTGTAAACATTAAAATAATAATATAGACTACACACAATAGATTATCGACAATGTATCACTGACCTGTATATATTGATTGTTATGCAAAAACACAACCCATATGGCCTGATGATTGCATTTAGCATAAAAGGTCCATATGCATATGAGAAAATTATATAAATTTTTTTATATATCAAGAACAGTTTTAAGGAACAAGTTATGAACACAAAAGGGATTTTATATATATATATATATATATATATATATATATATATATATATATATATATATATATATGTCTTGAACAATAAAAAAATGTTAAAAAATTAAATTTTTTTGACACACTGAGTTATTATATCAATTTTGTTTTATTATATATATTTTGTGGTTATAATCAAAGCAGAATTAAACCAGAAATAGTACAAGAACAGTATGGCTTTGTCAAGGTCACTGGAACGAGAAAGGTTATATTTAGGATTAGAATGATATTTGAGAGAGCAATACAAACATAGAAGGATATATGTCTTATAGATTATATAAAAGCATTTGATAAGGTATGGCTGAATAATCTATTTGAACTGAGAAAGAATTTGACTGACTGGATCTTTCTCCTTACAAATGCAATGTGAAGGGAATGATGATGAGTCAGCTCAGTGTATGTGGTCTTTCTGGTCCTACTTGTGTAGGTCAGGATTGATGGCCCCAAGGCCTGTATTTTTCCTAAACATCTGCCATGAAAAAGAGATAGAATGTCTGATGCTGAGATGTCAATAGCATTGCATATTCTTTTTTGGATTCTATCAAGAATCTCTAAATATGAAACAAGAGTACCAGACCAGATATGGCAGCCATATTCTAAGCGAGGATGAATTGTAGACTCATAAATATATAAGATAGATTCTGCTGAGAAAAATTGTCTAGCATGGCACAGAGAACCAACTTTCCTAGCAACAGAATTAGCAATTCATTTAATATAATCTTTCCCCTTCATTTAAGCGGACAACATTAGTTCAAGAACGTGCAATAAGTCACTCTTCTGGAGCTTAGCATCAGCCGTGCTGATAGAAGTTAAAAAGAGTTCTCTCAGATGGTTAAAAGATAGATTTATGTTGGAGATGGTAAAATTAACAAGTCATTCCTTTCCCCAGTCAACAATAAAATGGAGATCATTTTTGCAACCAGTTGCATATTTGGCCTTATCAAACTGCTCAGACTTACTCTTCAGCGAGGAATAAATGGTTGAGTCATCAGCATAGATACTGAGTTGGGAACTGATGCCATCAGGACAGTCATTGATGAAAATTAGAAACAACACAGGATAGAGCCCTGGGAGACACCTACATTAATGCAAAAAGATCTAGAAGAGTGGCCATTCAAGACAACTTTCATTTCACAATTCAATAAAAAAGACTGAATCAGTTCAAAAATTCATCCAGAAATAAGATAACCTTTCAACTTGTAAAGAAAACCAGCATGCCAAACCCAGTCAAATGTTTGAGATATACAAAGCAATAGGCTGAGCTTCATGATTCTTATCTAAAGCTTGACAGACTATTTCAGCAATAACCATTAATACATCACCAGTTGACCTAAAGAAATGAAAGCCATATTGCTTACTTGAAAGAAGAGCCAGTGAGGTGAAATAGCTTAATCAATGCAGAGTTGATTAGAGCCTCTAGTATTAGAGAAAGATTTGGTGAGACCGAAGCTCAACAGAAAGATTTGATGAGATCTAGAGCTTAGCATCAAAAGAAAAATTTGATGAGATCAAAAGCTCAATAGAAAAAGAGTTGATGAAATTGAAGCTCAACAGAAAAAAGAGTTGATGAGATCATATCTCAAAAGAAAACATTTATGAGAATGAAGCTCAAAAGAAAGAGGTGATGAGACCAAACCTCAAAAGATTAGTTAATGAGATCAACTGTCAACAGAGAAAGAGTTGATGAGATCAAAGCTCAAAAGAAAAAATTTGGTAAGACAAAAGCTCAACAGAAAATGAGATATTCAGACTACGAAAATATTGGTGAGGCCAAATCTCAAAGAGTTTTCAGTAGAAAAAGAGTTGGTGAGACCAGAGCTCAAATGAGAAGAAATTATTGAGACTGAAGAGAAAGTGTTTGTGAGACCAAAGCTTAAATAAGAAGGAATTGTTGAGACTGAAGAGACAGTGTTGGTGAGACCAAAGCTTAAATGAGAAGGAATTGTTGTGACTGAAGAGACAGTGTTGGTGAGACCAAAGCTCAAATGAGAAGAAATTGTTGAGACTGAAGAGACAGTGTTGGTGAGACCAAAGCTCAAATAAGAAAGAATTGTTGAGACTGAAGAGAAAGTGTTGGTGAGACCAAAGCTTAAATGAGAAGGAATTGTTGAGACTGAAGAGACAGTGTTGGTGAGACCAAAGCTCAAATAAGAAGGAATTGTTGAGACTGAAGAGGCAGTGTTGGTAAGACCAAAGCTTAAATAAGAAGGAATTGTTGAGACTGAAGAGAAAGTGTTGGTGAGACCAAAGCTCAAATAAGAAAGAATTGTTGAGACTGAAGAGAAAGTGTTGGTGAGACCAAAGCTTAAATAAGAAGGAATTGTAGAGACTGAAGAGGCAGTGTTGGTGAGACCAAAGCTCAAATGAGAAGAAATTGTTGAGACTGAAGAGACAGTGTTGGTGAGACCAAAGCTCAAATGAGAAGAAATTGTTGTGACTTGAAAGTGTTGGTGAGACCAAAGCTCAAATGAGAAGGAATTGTTGAGACTGCAGAGAAAGAGTTGGTGAGACTAAAGCTTAGAAAAGAAGGTGCTGTTGAGACCAAACCTCAAATAAAGGAGGAGTTTTTGAGACTAAATCACAAAAGACTGTCTTACTAGAGAGAGAATTGTTTAGAACTGAAGGTGAAATGAGGAGTTGGTGAAACAGTATCCCTAAAGAGAAGCATCTGTTAAATCTAAAACTCAAAAAAACAATTCAATCGAGGTAATGTTGGTGAGATAAATGTTCTAAAGGAAAGGAGTTGATGGGACGAAAACACAAAACATTTTAATCACTAGAGAAAAAATTGATGTAATGTAAACTCAATTGACAATTGGAGAGAATATATATCCAAGAAAGGTTGGAGACTAAAACTTGCAGAAAAAGCAATAAAATGGTGGAAATGCAATGAAAGAGTTATTATTTTCTATCCATAACCTGGTTATATTGACAGCAAAATTAGGTGTATAGTGTGCCATTGCCTGGAGAACATTGCATATTCCAGAAGAAAGTATTGAAAGAGAGAAAGGAGAAACTATGGCTGAACATATCAAAGACCTTCAGCTTTTGTTGAAGGACATGAATTACTAAGTGCATTTGCACGATTTGTAAGTGAAATGTCTGGCAGGCAAAACTCAAAGACAGATTTCTTACAAAAGAAAGAAAACATGAATGGTTCTGCCTGCAAATGGCTGTTGGGTTAATGGCATTTGAAGATATTTAAAAAAAAAAACATTTCAGGTACAAATGGAAAAGTAAGTAACTACAATAAAATCCTGGGATAATTGCTTCTAAATAAATCCTTTGAAAGGGAAATAAATCTTATGTTTTCTGCTTTATAATAATCTGGAATAGGATTTTTCTTTTTTCCCATCATTTATTATCGAACATTACTTCATTGTATCTATATTGTAGCTAAAAAGTCATACACAAGATACAATACAAGCCAAGGGATTATTTTATATTTAAAATTTATATTTCATTGTTCTTCATTCTTGTCTTTGTACATTATGCTTTCATTGTATCTTTCAATGTCTAATCAGTTGAATGATAGACAGGATACAATAATATTCTGAGTATTATTTTAGATTTAATTGATGGTAATCCATAATATTCGGATATTTATTCCTTTCTTCCACCATTCCTGTCTTTGTACATTATGCTTTTATTGTATCTTTCAGTGTCTAATCAATTGAATGATAGACAGCATACAATAATATTCGGAGAATTATTTTAGATTTAATTGATGGTAATCCATAATATTTGGATATTTCTTTCTTTCTGCTATCATTCCTGTCTTTATACATTATGCTTTCATTGTATCTTTCAATGTATTGAATGTTATTTTTTCTCACGAATGTGTTTGCATTTATACACTGGATTATGCATATGCTTATGTTTTGCTCCAATATTTGTACCTACTTTTTTTCCCGTTTTAACTAAAGCACAATTTCTCATTAAGATATCACCCTTTGATCTGACTTATCTTCCCACTCAGATTCAAACGATGTCACAGTGCAATAAGACTCTATTTTGCCTTTTAAGGGAAGCCCACTAAGATATTTTCTTTAGATCCCATGTCTTCTTAATTTCATGTCTGAAATGTAAACAAAGCAGCTTCTAAAGAATTAATGGATTTATTTTTCATTCCATCATTTTTATTACTTCAAACACTATTATAGTGGATACTCATATTTATAATAGATGCCCCCTCTTTATTTTTGCTTCAATGTATTATACCTCTCAGGCTGCATGTTTGAGAAATCTTACTAAATGAAATGTGCTCTACAGCTTGAATCAAATCTGTATCTCCCTTTATAGGAGAAACTATTATTTGATATGGTTTGCTTTATTACTTAGTTAGGAAAAGAAGCATAGTTCAGCAAGGTTGTGGCATAACTATGGTCATGTTTCTGCATTAGAATGTCCCCAGGTAAGATGATAAACTATGTCCAACAGCAAGGTCTCTGTTCAGGAGGTTTTGAGGAGCGTGGAAGCACCTCTTAACTGCTGGTGTTCCCAGGTCTACCCTAACTCAGGGTGGTTGCATCTGTTAGGGTCCCAGCTATGGGAAAATAGTTAACCCCCAAACTGGGGTCAAAACACTATGAGAGTATAAAAACAAGTTTTAATACCAGAAATACTTTGTAAAAAAAAATTACCAGCTATACATTTTTTGAAAAAAAATATTACCAGCGATGCATTTTTGAAGGAAAAAATTATTACCAGCAATACATTTTCAAAAACAAAATATCAGCAATAAAAATTTTGTTGGCATTAAGTAACCCATTGAGGTTGATATTCCGTAAAACAAACCAAACGAAACGAATCTGCATTAGAATTGTGTTTACTTCTTTGCATTATTGTAATAGGGTGAAAGTGACTCTCAGCTTGTTGATGCATATAAAGACACCCAAAGAGGCTTGAGGCAGTTATTGGATTAAGCACTATGTGATGTAATGTCTTATTTTTGAATATGTGTCCAGGAGAAAACTAAAGGAAAATTCGTTCATTAAAGCTGAAGCTGGAGCGGAGGAAATTGTTGAAAAACATAATTGAAAATGTAATTAGTTAGAGCAAATGAAATTGGCTAGGAATAGGCTTAGGGCTATGTCAAGGTTTGAACCAGTGGATAACTTAATAAAATGTATTAAACTTTAGCCTTAGTTGGTCGATATGAGGAACAGAATCTGGATAATGTCGACGTTATTACTAGAATTTTATTCAGATGACCAATGTCGGGTTTACTTAAATACAATTCCTCTCAGGATCCTTGCTCCCTTATGGAAAATCTTGGCTAGAAAATTTTACAAACAAAATTCTTTGCTTTCAACAAATAGGCATCTGGTTTATGAAAAAAATGAATGTATTCACAGCCAGTAACATTCCTGAGTAATTTTTATAAATATCTCATCTTCATGGCATCTGTACAATATATTGCATCAGGAAAAGAGAGTGTGTAGGTTGTTTTTCTTTTCGGTTTTGTGGTTTACTCTCATCAAGGACAGATTGTAGAAAGGAGCTGTGTTGAAATGTAACCATCAGCTTTAGTCAGCGATCCTAGGTATGATGATAAGCTACATCTGCATCCTGGGTAAGACGATAAACTACGTTCAACAGTAAGGTCTCTGATCAGGAGGTTTTGAGGAGTGTGGAACTATCTCTTAATATGCTGTAAACCAAACCAAGCCAAACTTGACACATCCCAGTGCTAATCTCTGAGGTGGTTGAGGAGCACAGGCAGTGAATCTTTTCTACTTCAAAAATTATGAATAATCAAAATAAAAACCCCAAAGATATCTTTCAGATTCTTAAGAAGAATTAAGTACTAAATTTCCAAGATTTCTTGTGCTCATGTCCCCATATGTTGATGTTCCCAGGTCCCTCCTGACCTGTGATGGTAGTAGCATCTGTTAGGGTCTCAGCTATAGGTAAATAGTTGACCTCCCCACACCAAAAAAAAACTGGTATCAAAACATGATGAAAGTGAAAAAATAAGTTTTAATACAAGAATAAATTTTGGGAGAGAAATTATTACCAGTAATACATTATTATTGAAAAAAAATATTACCAGCAACACATTTTTGAAAAAAAAAAATTTCCATCGTTAAAAATTTTGTCAGCATTAAATAACCCATTGAGGTTGATATGCCATAAACCAAACCAAACCAAACCTTTAGTCAGATGATGTAGATTTTTTTCTTATTGGTTGAGTATCTGCTAATGAAGATGACTGGAAAAAAATCAGCAGCACCAGAATCAAATACTAGATTAAAACGGTCAGGGCATGAATAAGTCTTCCACACAGGAACATCACACATATAGAACAAACATAGTTAAGACAATGGAAACTGAAACACAGAGGAACGACCTTCCAATGACGGGGTAACTCACTGCAATCTCGTTATATGGTCAACACAGTAAACTTTTCAGAAAAGGTGTCTGCTTCTATATAGCATAAAACTTTAGCAGTTGGCTATCAAAGGAATCATAGCTAACATTGCTCATTTCACCATCATGGAGAAACTGATAGTTTTTTCTTCATAACCAGATGTTTGTTGGTTTGCACTGCCTCTTTTTGTGGCAGGGCAGCCATGTGCTTTCTTTCCCTAGGGACAGAACACTAAATATTGTCTCTTTGACGATCAGGGGCAGGTACAATTATTGGTAGTGGTTGGCTGCTCCATCTGCATTCCATTTCTACTACAAATGATCAAGTCCAGGATAAGCCCAATTGACAGGTTATTGCAGGGACATTTGTAAGAAATACATGTATCGCTTTCCTGTCATGAAGATATTAACAGATTTTGCAGCAACACAATTTTTCATGATGAATTATAATTACGAGAACTGCTATAATTTTATTTCTTTCAATATTACTAATGTTGCAATGAATCTATTAACCCAACTGTTGTTGGAAATTTAATGTTAATTCCAACAGTTTTGTTGTGTCCAAAAGTAAATACTAAGAACCTATTACTTCTATCTGGTATCGCTGACAAAACTAACCTGGCTGTTAGTTTTGAAAAGGACCTCCAATCAGTTGTGGACTGGGGCAGGAATTGGCTGGTTAACTTTAATGCCTCAAAAACAAAACTGCTCTCTATTACTCACCACAGGGAACCATCCTTGCCGCCCATTAGAATGTCTGATGCTCAACTCTATGAGAGCACCTCTTTGCATCTGATTGGTCTCACACTGTCCACTGACCTGAGATGAAACAAATACATTGAATCAATAGCTTCATCCACTGCAAGGAACATTGGTTCCCTGTGTCACACCAGAAAGTTTTTCTTGCTTGAGTCCATCCTTCAAATCTATGAATCAACAATTCGACCTTGCATGGAATACTGCTGTCATATATGGTCTGGTGCTCCTGCTGTTTGTCTTGAGAACCTCGATGGATATGCAATGTGATTGGCCCTGATCTGGCATCTCAGTCGCTCTCTCTCACAGATGTGCTGTTGCCTCCCTCTGTCTTTTCTACAAATACTTTCACAGTAACTGCTCTATTGAGTTACTTTTGCTAGCTCCCAGACTGCATGAATTTAAACATGCAACTAGGCTTGTATGTCAGTCCCACCCTTTAACTGTCGAAACAGTTAAATGTAGCCATCTCTTCTACTCCAATAGCTAGCTTCATGTCTCACACCTCCTGTCTGTGGAATTCCCTTCTTATTACTTGTTTGCCTGATAGCTATAATCTACAACTGTTCAAATGCAATGTCAGTTGACATCTCCAGATTCCTTGATCTAATTCCCTGTCCTTCTCCTCAGCCTTTCCTCTATCACGTCTCTTTACTCTTGCACCCACTCTCTGTAAACCCTTGCATGCTAGTGGCACTCCCACCTTTGGGGTGAAATGCTTAAAAAAATGGTTGTAAACGTGGTTTGCCAAGAATTCAAGTAGAAGATGATTAGAGTGTAACTGAGTGACTTCACCATTTTAGTAATCAGAATATAACATAGGGTGATTTTGTTTTGATCTCCAGATCAAATCCATCAGCTGGAAGAAAATCTCCAGTTTCAATAACCCCAGCAAGTGGTCAAGATTTTGTTTGAGTAAAATATTTCAACTATCACTGATAGTTGAAGGGAAACACACTTCAACTAATCCTAACCTAATAAATAATGGCAGGGATATAAAGGTTGCATTATGGCAGTGTTTATTTTTTTGTATTGTAGTTGTATTTACTTTTGGTATTATGGTGGTGCTTACCGTCTTGCATTATGGATTGCTTTACATTGTGTCTAATGATTGTTCTTCACTTAAAGAAATGCTATAAATATCAATAAATGTACAGACAAAATTGATTTATTCTTGTTAGACAAATCTTGACAAAGTTCATTTTTATAAGCAACTTCCAGCAAATAAGGAAATGTCAAAATACACAGTGACTTCAATAAAAGACTAATTGGACTAATATCCTCATCCTTGTTGCTTTTATCACTACATTTTGATCAATGTGTTCTTCAGGCTTTCCCATTGTCCAGAATTCTCAGATTAGTCATTATCATTATTCCACAAGATGGTTGAACTTATATCCTCATCTTTGTTGCTTTTATCACTACGTTTTGGCCACTCTGTTCTTCAGGCTTTCTCATTGTCCAAAATTCTCAGATGAGTCATTATCTTTATTTCACAAGATATTTGGACTAATATCCTCATCCTTGTTGCTTTTATCACTACATTTTGATCAATGTGTTCTTCAGGCTTTCCCATTGTCCAGAATTCTCAGATTAGTCATTATCATTATTCCACAAGATGGTTGAACTTATATCCTCATCTTTGTTGCTTTTATCACTACGTTTTGGCCACTCTGTTCTTCAGCCTTTCTCATTGTCCAAAATTCTCAGATGAGTCGTTATCTTTATTTCACAAGATATTTGGACTAATATCCTCATCCTTGTTGCTTTTATCACTACATTTTGATCAATGTGTTCTTCAGCCTTTCTCATTGTCCCAAATTCTCAGGTAAGTCATTATTATTATTCCACAAGATATTTGGACTAATATCCTCATCCTTGTTGCTTTTATCACTACATTTTGATCAATGTGTTCTTCAGCCTTTCTCATTGTCCCAAATTCTCAGGTAAGTCATTATTATTATTCCACAAGATATTTGGACTAATATCCTCATCCTTGTTGCTTTTATCACTACATTTTGATCAATGTGTTCTTCAGCCTTTCTCATTGTCCCAAATTCTCAGGTAAGTCATTATTATTATTCCACAAGATATTTGGACTAATATCCTCATCCTTGTTGCTTTTATCACTACATTTTGATCAATGTGTTCTTCAGCCTTTCTCATTGTCCCAAATTCTCAGGTAAGTCATTATTATTATTCCACAAGATATTTGGACTAATATCCTCATCCTTGTTGCTTTTATCACTACATTTTGATCAATGTGTTCTTCAGCCTTTCTCATTGTCCCAAATTCTCAGGTAAGTCATTATTATTATTCCACAAGATATTTGGACTAATATCCTCATCCTTGTTGCTTTTATCACTACATTTTGGTCAATGTGTTCTTCAGGCTTTCCCATTGTCCAAAATTCTCAGATTAGTCATTATCATTATTCTGCAAGATGGTTGAACTAATATCCTCATCCTTGTTGCTTTTATCACTAGTCCTTTTATCACGAGTCCTTTGCCATTTGGTGTAGCAAAATGTTCATTTATAAGGAAGATATTGGTAGTAGCTTGGAGAAAGTCCAGTAATGGTAGTTTTGAAGTCAGACAGTGATATGGGTAGTAGTAATATTAGAAATAGGTCAGTGTAAATCTGTGTTTTTTTCTCAAACTACATTCCTTGGTCCCACCAGGTTTAGCCTTGAAAAGGTCTAACCTTCACAGCTAGGATCCGCCATGGCACCTTACATAGTAGCAAGCCACTTACATTCAATTTGTTCAATTATCTTCCCCTCCTATCCATATAGACTAAGCCTTAACTTAACCTTCTACCTTAAGTGGATCTGGGCCTTGTACAGGGGGGTACCTTACTGTAAAAAAAAAAGATAAGCAGTGAACAGATGTCACCTTGTCTGATTCCTTTGTTGAAATTTGAAGGGTTTCAAGTTTTTGTGAAGCCTGATGTGAGACTTTGCACATTTGTAAATGTGTTGGATAATGTTGCTGTACATTAGTTTGACTCTTTGTTCTTTTAACACTTTGATTTCATCTGGTAATTCCATTGAATCAAAGCTTTCTTGTTTAATTGCCAAGACTACATAAATCTCTACAGAAATGTGAATCACTATTTGATAGCAAAAGATACATTATAATGATTCATTTGTCTGAAGTTTATTGATCTTGTCCTTAAAGCCAAAGTGTTTTATTTTATATACCAGGTCAGTCCGCAAGTGTTAGTAGTAGCATGTAACCCAGTACTACCTGCTGCAATCTGCATGTGTCATCAGTAACTAAACTGGTTTTCCTAACAGGAAATTGTCCTGCATTCACTGCCATAAAGTAGGATTGATGCTACATTACAGCTAAACCCTCTTATCTTAGTTTCCAGTGATATTTCTCGTTTCTTATTACTTTTTAATTTCTTTAAGGCATCTTTGGCAATTCCAATGCACCTTTCAATTTCTGTGCTGCATTTCTTTTATCTGTAATGACACTTCCCAGGTACTTAAATTTCTGCACTTATTTTATTTTGACAGTTCCAATTTGTAGTTTGCATTTTACACTGCCCCTTTTGCTAACGACCATATTTTCTATATTATACTTAATGGTTATTCCTTCCTTCTTGCTTTCCATTAATAACATGTCTATGAGTTCTTGAAATTTTCTTTCTATGTCTACCATGAAAAAGTATACTCTGTCAGTGATTTTTCTGAACAAAAAAAAAAAAGAGAAATCTTTTCACCTTTGTACAGCATAAAGCTAAATAGACGTAGGAAGATTATGATGCACCAGCCTTTTTAATGGGAGGGTCTTCAAAATTTGAGAATAAGCAATTCATTATCTGTCTATATTTTGAGATGAGCTATTGCATACACTATTTACATTATTCGGACTATTGTCTTCATCTTTGTCGCCATGTTTCGGCTGCTGTACACTCCGACCTTCTTCAGGTTGGAATGTTGAACTGAACCCTTTGTTTTGCTCCCTGGGGTAGACTGTTCTAGTTCCATGTGCCATGGATGACAGTTATCTTCTGTTAATTCCCCTCATTGCCTTAAACAGGTATTGAACTCACACTCTTTGGGTCCTGTCACTGAGTCTAACTAACACCTTTATCCACTGTGCCATGTGTTCTTGATGACATCTGTGCATGAATTTCTGGGTATTATAAACCTAATGTCTTCAGTAACCGTTTTTTTTTTTTATCAGTACTCATATTGCAAGTTTTGCTGTTGTCATTGCATGTTTTTTACCAGAGCTTATGTTGCAAGTTTTTTTGTTATTAACACTTTTCTCTGGCACTCCTTATTACTGGTTCCCATATTGTATTCATTTCTATGCTTGGTCAGCTCAGGAGATTTTTGTGGCATAGCATATGTGCTGATTCCTTAGGTTTATGAATTTTCCATTTTCATTGGAAAAATCTATTTGAAGTGGTGGAGAACTTGGAGAGGGGAATTAACAGGAGATAACTGACATCCATTAGACATGGCACGTGGAACTAGAACAGTCTACCCCAGTGAGCAAAATAAAGGGTTCTCTTTGACATTCCAACTACCTGAAAAAGACAGAAGCATACAATGGCTGAAACGTTGTGATAAACATAGCAACAAAGATGAGGACAATAGTCCAAATAATGTAAATAGTAAGAAATTCATATTTACCAGGGCTCGAAAACTAATCACCAGCACTAGTAAGAAAGATATAACTTAAATGTCAAAAATGTCTTCTTTAATTACGAAGCTTAGATGAATTTGCCACAAGGTACAATGGGTATACATAGACTGTGTTGTGCAAATTTTATGAGTGGTGAAGGCCTACTAGGCTTGAAATTTTATCATTTAAC
>OZ010598.1:65143322-65285822 GCA_963932145.1 Acanthosepion lycidas | reverse complement strand
CACTATATTTCTTATATATATGTGTGTATATATATATATATATATATATATATATATATAAATTAGGAGGTAAGTCATTTCTGCTACCTTGGTCTCAACCTTTCAGTATAGTCAGGTGGTTTGTATCAGATGATTTCCTAATGCTTATATATATATATATATATATATATATATATATATTTTAAGAAAATTCACAAATGGAAAATTTCTTGTGATTAAAGAAGAAAGAAAATGAGTGACTTTTAAAAAAGCTGTTAATATTTATTCCTTATCATTTCTTTATAATTCATAGTACATCTTGAATATTGATAGTATTTTTTCCCAGCTTTTTTTGTATCAGATTAAAGGTAAATCCTTACCGAGAATCCTCATTTTCAGAATGTCTCAGAAGCAAGAAATTCATATGGGGTTTTCTGAAAAGAATCCAAGGCAAATCCTCATCCAATCTTTCAAAATGGTTTGATAGTAAAAGACATGCTGGGTGATATGGCAGAAGAAGGCATTGTTACAGGAATTATATTATTGCAGTAGGAGGCCTTGGTAGAGAGAGAGAGCGAGAGAAGAGGAAACCGATGAGCTGACCTACATCCTAATGGTCACATTGGGCCAATCTCTGGAAAGATTTCTCTGATACCATTAAATAGTTCAATAATGTTAGTGATAAAAAGAAAGCCACCTTCATTAAGTTCGATATTGTTGATTTCTAGTAATTCATTCCTAGATGTCTGTTAATTGACTCAATTAATTTTGCAATGAACGACATGGATATATTGAATAGTGAACACAATATTATTCTTGCTGCCAGAAAATCACTCTTGTCATTTAACAATTCCACTTGGATTAAGTGCAACAGTGACAATTTTGACATTCCTATGGGAGTGTATGATTCAGCTCAGGTAGCTGACTTAGAGGGCCTCTACATTCATGAAATCCTTAGTAGAATCATAGATCCGAAGCGGATAGGTCTAAATAGAGACAATGGACTAATTTATATTCCTAATAGCAATGGTCCACAGATTATGAAACAACAGAAAAAAATTATTAGATCTTTCAAGTTCCTGGGGTTCAAGATAGAGATCTAATCTAACCTAAGAATTATTAGATCTTTATATTTATTGCATCAAAAAATACAATTGTGGCACAAGGCCTGAAAAGGGGACGGGTTGAGGCTGGGCTTCACTAACTATCCTATACCTAGCTAATCCGATTCACGACCCATTCACTCATTTCAATTTGCCCATTCACCACAAGAACTCATCCATCACCAATCAATCCTACAAATTCCTGGGGTTCAAGATAGAGATCTCATCTAACCTAAAAATTATTAGATCTTTCAAGTTCCTGGGGCTCAACATAGAGATCTCATCTAACCTAAAAATTGTAGGTTATTTAGATATCACTCTTGACCTAAACACCAACACCTTTAAACCTTACCATAAAAATCATGTAACTCTGAACTACATCAATGTAGACTCAAACCATTCCAATAATATCCTAAAACAAATACCCAACACTCTTCGTACTAGGATTAGTAAACTATCCTTCAATAAATATATCTTTAATAAAAACGAAGGACTATACGAGAAGGCACTCTAAAAACGTGGCTTTAAGAATAAACTTTCATAGTTAAACACCATAAGTAACACTAATGCTGATAAGAGTAATAATAAGTGCAGAAATAGAAAAAAAAAATAATAATATGGTTCAACCTCTCACTTCAGTAGGTTATCAAAAATTAACATTGGTCAAGAGTTAAATTTGGATGCATATGTGTATATACGTGCATGCAGGGGTATATATGGGTGTACGTATGTATTTATGCATATGGGTGTATGTGTAGGTATGCATGTGGAGACACACACATATCCATATATATATATATATATATATATATATATATATATATAAAGAAATATAGTCTTAAGGTGTGCTATATTTATGGAATAAAGTGCTCAATATCAGAGATAGAGCGTGTGTAAATATAAAAGTGAACATAAAAGTCAACACTTAGAGGCGACAGTGTTTCATGCTATATGCAATCGTCAGGCCACATATGCTGTTATTTTTCTCGGCTATTTATATATATACGGGTCAGTGGTGCATTGTGGGTATTCTATTATGGCGGTTATTTTACCAGAAGTCGTTTGTTTATTTATTTGGGTCAAATTATATTGCTTGTTTTTATTTTTTAATTTTTTTGTTTCTTATTTTATTTATTTATTTATTAACGTAGTAAAAATTTGTTTATATCACTTATTTAACAGTTTTGGTTTGGTTTGGGAATTTAATTAAAGCTATTTGTTCAATTTTGGGGTTGATTGTAGTAAAAGAGAAAATATACAAGTAAAATAAATTGACTTAAATTCATACAAATAAACAAACCAATCCCAAATAAAGATAATCAATTAAAAACTGTTCCCGCCAAAATAATACTTAGAATGAACTACAACAATCAACACCAAAACTGAACAAATAGCTTTAATTAAATTCCCAAACCAAACCAAAACTGTTAAATAAGTGATATAAACAAATTTTTACTACGTTAATAAATAAATAAATAAAATAAGAAACAAAAAAATAAAAACAAACAATATAATTTGACCCAAATAGATAAACAAACGACTTCCGGTGAAATAACCGCCATAACAGAATACCCACAATGCACCACTAACCCGTATATATATAAATAGACGAGAAAAATAACAGCATATGTGGCCTGACGATTGCATATAGCATGAAACAGACTGTCGCCTCTAAGTGTTGACTTCTATGTTCACTTTTTGTTATATATATATATATATATATATATGGTGTAACCCGGAAATAAGAGAGCCGGGTATAAGAGCAACCCGGATATAAGAGAGATTTTCTCTGGTCCCAAATTAGAGCCTGTGTTAATGTATATAAAATAGACCAAACCCGGATATAAGAGACTTCTTCTCCGGTCCCGACAACTCACTTATATCCAGGTTACACTGTATATATGTAAGTCTCATATCCTATATATAATTATTATAAACCATTCAGCATATCCAATCTTAAGTAATCAGTAAGGCTTTCTAATATTTAACATATCGTACATACATATATATATATATGAATTTAATAGGTAGTTTTAAAAAGGGTCACTTACCGATACATAATTAGATTATGGGTTGAAGAAGTGACCAATGAATATATATCTAGGGAAATAATTAATGATCATACATTCATACCTAACAATAAATTTAATTCATTTTCATTTTTGTCTTATAATTCCATCTAATTACAGTTAAATTACTTTCTGGGTTTTTGTAACTTAACTAAACTCCTTTTATTATCCTTCAAAAAGGTTTCATCCTAATATAGGGTATTTGTAAATACATGTCAGCTAGCATATGTATATATGTGCATGGATGCTTATATCTAAGTGTATATAAGTATAGATGGCTATCCAAGTAGAGATATTCTCAACATGGATGAATGAATGGGTACACATAGGTATGCATATCTACTATCTATATTTCTCTTGTTGTCTGTCTGTATGTCTGTTGGAGGCGTTGTTACCTCACCCAGGCCGCATTTCTCACACGATTTCGATGCGGTTTTCACCACAATTTTGCAAATAGCTGCCGTAAGGACATGACGGAGGCCGATTTTTGAGTTCGGACTCAGGTTCCGAAAAAATCGATAATCGAAAAAATCTGCTTACAGAAGGAATGATCGCATTTCATCCAAATTTGACACCCTCTTAGTGTCTATCATTAGAAATATTATCCAGAAGTTTTATGGCCACTGACCCCTAAACAGCGCTGAAAATCGATATAACCCCAAAACCAATACGCTCAGATTGCGCCTGAACTGCATGTCGGTTTTTAGCGAAAACCGACCGGATTTATGGAAAGGCCATTGAAGTTTCAACCCTGAGCGCCCCCCAGACAGAGTGCAAATCGACAATTGGTCAACCCTTAAAAATGTTTTTCCGGTTGGGTATTTTCTAAATGCAGATTAATTTAAGGTGACGCCATGCGCAGGAAGAAACAGGTCAGTGTGTGCAGTGGAGTGGAAGAAAACATTTGACCTCAAATTCTGGAATGGGTGCAGGGCCATTGAAATTCGGCTTTTTTTTTATCCCTGCTACCAGTTCTGACTTTGAGCCACAAATGACATATTCGACTTTGTCAACACTATTGCTTTAATCGTAGTAACATCAGCACGGCAAAGGGCACTCCTTTAAAGGCAATGAAGGGCAAAAATATTTTAAGCCAAGTGATAGCGATTGCTCTATGAGTCGTACGATTTTTTAATCAAGCACGGGCAACACCGGGCCATGCTGCCAGTTCCCCTCTAAATCTTTGAAAATACTGCTTCAAACTTTGAGATCTGAACGAGTTTAATACACCAATAATTCTTTATTATCTCTCTTTCATCTTATTAAAGTTACCTCTTGATTGTTTTTTCATCTTTTAATTCCCATGGATTCCCATTGAATCAAACTTTGCCCATGTGACCATTAAGATGTAGGTCAGCTCATCGGTTTCCCCTTCAATGACTCTCCTGCCTCCATAATATAATTCCTGTAACAGTGCCTTCTTCTGCAATGTCTTCCACCATGTCCCATTTGATGTCCTCTCTCTCTCTTTCCCCGCCAGCTAGGCAGTATCCCACTACAAACTTATATCATAAACAGTTTGAAAAATCCTGCGAATTTTAAAATTAAAATGCATAGGTGAAAGTGGTCATTAACTAACGATATCTTAATTTCAATTGTAAAAAAAATATGCATAGATCCTTCCAGCTCTTATCTCAAATAACAACTTAAAAGAGACTGTTTGACCAACACAAGGAATGTTAAAAGATTCATGTTAAAAAAGATAAAAAAATAAAAAAACAAATGAAAACTACAAACAAAAGTTCATTTTCTCCATCAAGACATTCATTTCTGTAGTTTAGTGCTAGCAGCAAGCAGAAATGTTTCTTCTCCTGATGATGGCCATTTCGGCCGAAACTAGTCGAAGAATCTAAATGAAATAATAATAAAAAAAATGAAAGAATATTAATCTACAACTCAGTGTGTCTGAAGATTTTAATTTTTTAATATGTTTTTATTCTTCAATATATATATATATATATATATATATATATATATATATAATTCAAGAAAACTCACCACTATTAGTTACCCCCAAAAAAGATAAATGCCTCCCACCCATGAAAACTGACTTACAATTACACATTCACTCAAGTCAGGGGAGTAGTGGGAGTGAACAAATTACCAAATCAGAATTATGAGTATTTAAAAAATTTTTGTTAATAAAATGTGTTATAGGACCTTACCCATAATAACATAATGGACTATTGCATGCGTAATAAATACTGCGCCTCAAGAGGAAGCAGGGATTTCAGTCTGAAGTCGGGCGACCGGCTGACCGGCTGATCGGTTGAACTCTCTGCCTTCGTGTGGGTGGGGGAGCCCGAGTGGGGCTGCGATGAGGGGGCGGAGTCTCTTTCAGGGAGGTGGGCCAACCCTGGACCCGTTTATATGGATTCAAAGGCATATTTTTGGCCGAGTCCACGGGCTCGGAGATCCCACGTTAAACCAGCCTTGTGCCACATGATGCCCTCGTGGGTGACTAAATACTGTTTATTCTGAAGTCCGGAGTGAGGTCCGTCAGAAGTCTGTCAGTCAGTCAGTCAGTGAGCGAGTCAGTCATTCAAGTCAGAAGCAGTCCGAAACAGAGTTGTGTTCAGACAATTTACTAAACCTGATTTTTCGTACTAACACTTTTCTACTTCTCTGTATATATTCCTGTTTGTAATATATCTGTGTTATTCCATATCCGTATTCGAGTTCTTCTTTATTGGTTCTACCTTGGACTATCACCGCGGTACAAGGAACCTTAACAGTGATAATGTAAGCTGGAGGTCATACTGCTTTTGAGCCTTGCAATGCCATACCCCTTCTCTGCTGTCACCCCACACTGTAAATGCAGATTCTCATTTGACCACTGCAGTTAATCAGATTTGAGACGGGTCGGCACTTATATGAAGGTCTACTTGGGAGCACTGAGCACTGTAAATAGCCTTCTACAATCCAAAATATGTTTTGGCTTTAAATAATACACAAAGACACAGTTTTTTTTTCTCTGGGCCACATTTTCTGAACAAAAAAAAAGAAAAAAAAGCCACAAGCAAATTTTGAAATCATATTTATTTTTGGCATATGAATTTTTAAAACTGTTTCTAATTCTTTTTTTATTTCTTTGATTGTCTTTCAATCATTCCACCTCAGCTGCTATCCTCTTCTGGTGCATCTATGAGGCACACTGCACCATTTGGATTAAAAATATGTATCAATATTGTGATTTTCTTTCTTCATTTAATAATAATATTAGTAAGCTTATCAGACGATATGAAAAGAATTTACATAAAATAAATAGACAACACTTGTCTATATTGTTTAATGAAACAAGTATCAATATATATATATATATATATATATATATATATATATATATATATATATATATATATATATATATATATTAAAAAGAAGAGAAGAGAGGTGCCGTAAACGTTTTTGGTTGTAATGTGGATTTATTTAGAAAAAAATATTATGCTTTGTTTTCCATAATTTTACTACACGTGTTTCTGGTCTCGTGACCGTCTTCAGGTAAAATGTACAAATGAGTTTACTAATTCCTCATAGTAAGACAGTATATGTATGGAGGGGGAATATACGCACGCATATATACACGCATGGTGACAGAAACACACAAAAATGGAAACAGACCCAAGAACACATAGGGGTCAGTAAAACATTAAAAGATAAAATGCTGATAAGTAATTCATCATTTCGCTTGGACCAACCTTAATTGTTTTATGGCCCTTCGCGCAGAACTCTTCATTGCCAATTCAAGAAAGAAATTCGGATTACTAACACAGAAAATGTCTCATATCGAGAATATTTAACATTGAAAAACAAAAGAAAAAATGAATTATTTTTAATAATATGTGGAAATCTCCGCTTTTACCTGAAGACGGTCACGAGACCAGAAACACGTGTAGTAAAATTATGTAAAACAAAGCATAATATTTTTTCTAAATAAATCCACATTACAACCAAAAACGTTTAAGACACCTCTCTTCTCTTCTTTTTAATATACATACTTTTCTCTCGTTGGAACCACTACAACCTCTTTCTTATATATATATATATATATATATATATAACAAATATAGAGGTTAATGATTTAAATGGCGAGAATACATCTTCGCAAACAATATAAATAAGATACACCAACCCCAAACCTGTATATGAATGATATGATCCCTGTTTATAAATTCTAGTTACATAAGGTCTTTTTAATTTTTTACAGGCTTTCGTCTGTTCCTACAGACATCCTGAGGTATGGAAATAGATTTTGTTCTTGTTTTTACTTCTCGGTAATAAGAGGACAATAAAAATAGAGATGTAATCCGAAAAAATGCTATGAGAAATGTGTTATTGTTTTGGAACGTGCGGTCGCAACACTGAGTTTGAATTTTAAATTTTAAGGTTGTGCGTTTTTGTACAAATATAGTAATAAGAGAATTCTTTTGTACTGGTAAGTTTTCCGTCAATGTGGCATGAACTATATTGTTCAATAATTACAGTAATATCACACTTATTATCCGAAAGTTGCACGTGGATCAGTTATTTTAATTCAATTAAAGGTATAATTATAATTTATAGATATTACCTCTATATTTGTTTTTTGTATGAATGATTCATGAACTTATAAATTATAATTGCACCTTTAATTGAATTAATATATATATATATATATATATATATATATATATATATATATATATATATGCATATTTATATAGAGGAGGTATGGTGGAGTAATTGATAGCAGCTCGGATTGAGGAATCAGCACCGATTTTGAATTCCAGTCAAATCTCTCACATTCACTTATGTGCTAATACCCTTGGGAAAGGTATGAATCCTCTTCTTTTCATCCCAGCTATAGGTAAATAGTAGGACAGACTGCGTTCTATAGTCTTGGATGGCAACTAGTCTACCGCAGAAAGAAATGGCAACATACTCTGGAAAATATCTGCTTCGTCAGTCATGTATCAAATGTTACATGATCGTCTAAGCGTGTATTACGCATCACACATAACTGACTGATTATTGGCTTGATCGGGAGTGAAATAATTTAGAAAAAATGGGAGAATGTTATATGTCAACTATTTATCAAGCAAATGTGACTGTTCAGGTTATTAAGACAAAAATGTATAGAAAGTGGACTAATTTCTGAGTTTTTCACAGTAAATTTATGTCTGGGTTCGTACAGTATGGCGTCTTTCTTAATAAAATTGTTATTATTCCAATGTGGAAACAGAATAAGAAATAAAATCATGAGCACAAGAAAGCTTAATGAGGTTCGTTAAGGTATGTATCGTGATACATTAGAGGTCAGAATTTTGAACGTTATATATGTGTGTGTTTGTGTGTGTTTGTGTGTGTTTGTGTTTGTGAGTGTGTGTGTTTGTGTGTGTTTGTGAGAATGTGTGTTTGTGAGAATGTGTGTGTGTGTTTGTGCGTGTTTGTGTGTGTGTGTTTGTGTGTGTGCATGTGTGTGTTTGTGTGTGTGTGTGTGTTTTTTGAGTGTGTGTGTGTGTGTGTTATTACTTTAAACATTATATGCACTTGTTTGAGTAGTCGAGGAAGCATGGTGGAGTAATGGATAGAAGGTCAAAGTTTGAATTCCAGTTGAATCCATTACATTCACTTATATTTTAATACTCTTGGGAAAGGTATGAATCCTCTTCTTTGCCCCCCCCCCCAGCTATAGGTAAATAGCAGGACAGTCTAAATTCTATAGCCTTGGATGGTAACTGGTCTACTTCAGAAAGAAATGGCAACCTACTGTGGGAAAAAAATCTGCCTTGTCAGTCATGTATTGAAAGGTACATGACCACCTAAGCATGTATCATCCATGGCACATAACTGACTGACAGTGTATATTGCTAGTTGGAGGATTAATGTAGAAAGGTTGCACTAGAAATTCAGCTTTGCATAAGATATGAGATTCCCTTGTAATTTTCTATAAAAAAAAAAGCTTTGTATGTAGAGGATATTTTAAAAATATTCTTTTTTTTGTTTTAAGATCATATATTTAGAAAAATGTCAGAATTTAAACAGTGACTATCATTATTTTGTCTGTTTCTCAGAAATGTCAGAAAATGTAAGTGGATTTAAAAACAAAACAAAAAAAAACTTTCTACATAATTCAAAACCCCAATGCCATTCAAGATAGAGGATTATTGGATGAGGTTTTGTATGGATATAAATGGAAAAAGTAAGTACTGATCAGGCTATGCAGGATAGATACAAATAAACCTGAGACTTGAAGAGGGAAGCATCCTCTTGGAAAGAAACTCTCTGAATGGAATATGAATGGAATGTCAGCCATGTTAAAATTTGTTTTGGTCTTTTGAAACCATATTTTTTTGGTATCACCAGAATACATTTGAACTTCAGAGATGAGATCATGTAAAATACTTTTGTGATGTCAATGAACACTCATTGCCATTTTTGCAATACCAATGAATACTTATCACTTGCATAATGCACATTATAGTGGAGACTATGTAATCGCTGATACAGCTATAATATGACATTGGACAATGCTGATGTCAGACGCCTTTGAATAGCACTCGCACTAATAGTACTTGCTTGATAATACTTGCTCAAATAGTAATGCGAATAGTGATCTGAATAGAGAAATATTATAGTGTATAAAGTAGAGAATCGTGGTTTGTATATTAATAGAAGATAGAGTAGAAATAGTGATCCGAATAGTAATAAAAAATAGACTAGGAATGACCAATTAAATGCCAAGCTACTTTCTACATATATGCATTTCCTCTCTGGTCATGTGGTCTGCTTAATTTGATAATGTCATCACCTGTATTTGCTCACTGGCAATCTATGTTCAAACATATCGGCAGTGATACTTTATTCCTATATAAAAAATATATAGATAAAAAAATGATAGAAGAGTTTTAACTGTTCTATCATGATGATAAACTACATCCAGCAGCAGGATTGTTGATTGGGAGGTTTTCATGAGTGTGGAACCACCTTTTTCTTGCTGTTGTTCACCTTGACACAGGGTGGTAGCACCTGTCAGGGTCCCAGCTATGGGTAAATAGTGAACCCCTAAACTGGGGTTAAAACATTCTGAAAGTATAAAAATATATTTTTGTATTACGAATAGCAGCAATATATTTCCATAGTATAAAAAAAATATCAATACATTATTGGAAAAGGAAGAGAAAAATTACCAAAGCTCCACGCAAAATTAAATTTCAGTATTAAATGACCCATAAGGAGTTGATATGCCACTGAACAAACCAAACTGTGTTATTAAACAAGATTAAAAAATATTCTCCACTTTTTGAATAATATTTTGATACGTTTGAATTTGTCAGGAAAATAACCAAATCATGAATTATCCAATAAAAAGAAGCTAGACTTTTCCCATCATTCTCAGGGATTCTCATGTGACAAAATCAAATTAGCATAATTCAATATGGGCAAAACTGAATGTAATCTGATAAACTGGTCAATTGGTTTAACCAAATCTTTTATTTGCACACGATACGCACGAAATACTTGGACAAAGTTTATTTCATGTGGTCCTCTGTTTTCACTTAAATATCAGAAACAAAATGTCTTCATTCATTTAATCTTATAAATCATGTGTACATTAGTGAAAAATATGTTCATGTTTTTTTCATAGATTCAGCATTTGGAAGGTGTTTCTTTTTTATGCATGAATAATCATTGCAAACATCAACGTGCCAGCTGGATTCAAGAATGTACCAACTGCATTATCATTGCTGCATCATCAACCTGCACAGAATGCACAACCATTTTACTATACTTTTGACTCTCATCCAAACCAAAAACAATAACTTCTTGTACAATCACTGAAGTTAAGTAACATCAAGACCGGTCAGTACCTAGATGGGTGACTGTTTAGGAATACCAGGTATTGTAAGCTTGGATGTGCGGGTGGTGTAATGAATTCAAACTGGAAATCAATATGCTGAGTTCCAGTTTCAGTAGGGTTTGTTATATCATTATTATCTCCCCACCCAAAATATTTTCTCACTTTTAAAATTTGCAAACTAAGCAATCAACCAATAAAAAACATCTGTGTATTTTTGACTCTAGAGATGTATTTCTACAGAAGGATGCCCAAAAGACCGAACAAGAAAATTTTAGAGACAATTGAATCAAAAAGGACACTTATACTTAAAATAGCCAGTTTAAATTTATAGCACACATAATGAAAAAAGAGGGATTGGCAAATTTGATACTCAAAGGACAGATTGAAGGCAAGTGGCACAGAGGAAACCATCACATAATCTACCTACTATGATTGAGTAAATAAATGATGGAACAAGATTTTAATAGAGAAGAGAAAATGCAACACTGAAGTTTGACAGTAGATTGGAATAAAGGATAGATTCCTCCAAAAGCTAAGCAAAGTATTAAGAAACAGAAAAATGTCATTAGAAACAATGAAAAGAATATGGAACTATTATACAATATCAATTTTCCCATATAGCAGTGAGTGTTGGACAATCTTCTCATAAAAACAAATCTAGTCTCGCTGACAAAACTCGCCTGGCCGTGCGTCTCGAAAAGGACCTCCAATCGATTGTGAACTGGGGCACGAATTGGCTGGTCAACTTCAACGCTTCTAAGACAAAACTGCTCTCTATTAATCACCACAGAGATCCTTCCCTTCCCTCCATTAGAATGTCTGACGCTCAACTTCTCGAGAGCAACTCTGCGGCTTCTCGGTCTCACGTTGACTGCTGACCTGAAATGGAATAAATACATTGAGTCAATTGCCTTGTCCACTGCAAGGAAAGTTGGCTCCCTGAGCCGCGCCAGGAAGTTTTTCTCCCCGGAGTCGATCCTCCATATCTACAAATCAACAATTCGCCCTTGCATGGAGTATTGGTGCCATATATGGTCTGGTGCCCCTTCTGTTTGCCTCGAGGTTCTTGATAGGCTCCAGAATCGGATATGCAATGTAGTTGGCCCTGCCCTGGCGTCTCGCCTACAGTCACTTTCTCACAGACGCACCGTCGCCTTCCTCTGTCTGTTCTACAAATACTTTCATGGAAATTGCTCTGAGGAGCTGCATTCGCTGGTTCCCAGACGTCATGAGTTCAAGCGCCATATGAGGCTGGCATCCCGCTCTCACCCCTTCACTGTTAAAACTCCTAAATGTAGCCGTCTCTTCTACTCTAATAGCTTCATGTCTCGCACCTCTCGCCTGTGAAACTCCCTTCCCTATTCCTGTTTCCCTGTGAGCTATAATCTCAAGCTATTCAAATTTAATGTCAATCGACATCACCAGTTGCCTTGATCTATCCACTACCCTCATCCTTTCTTCTATCACTCCTATCTGATCTTGCTCTAAATTTTCTGTAACCCCTTGCGTTCTAGTGGCTTCCCGCCTTGCTTGGGGTGAAATGCTTAAAAAAAAAAAAGTTGATGAGACTTGAAGCAACAGAAATATGGTTCTAGAGAAGGATGCAAGCAATGATAAAGTTCTAGAAACAATGCCAAAAGGAAACTTATATTTAACACCAGGAGTGATAGTAGAAGTTTTTAGGGCAAATAATGAAGAAAAAGGGTTTGGAAAATTTGCTACTCACAGGACAGACTGATGACAAGAAGGATAGAGGAAAACAATGCATAACCTATCTAGTGAGTTTGAGTGAATGGATGGAGGATCAGGGTTGGAGAGTCATAGCAAAAAGACCAAATTTATTAAAAGCTACAAAAGACAGGAAATTGTGGAGAGCCATGATTGCCAATGTTCTGAAGGGACATAGCACATAGAAGAAGCAGATGGCAAATGTTTTGACAAGCTACATTCCTTACTTACACCTGTACTGAAATTTGCAGCTAAGAACTGCCCTACAACATACACTGCAAAGAATCATTCTCTTTCTGTTTATATTCCATTAGTAAGGAGGAAGCTCTTCTCAGACAGCACCTTTTCCTGAACTGCTACATTTTTTTGGAAGAGGTTCTCAAGAAGATGCTTTCCAATCACTGCAATCTTAATATCTCAATGATCAACCGTTGTATCATAAATAACCTCAAAAATGTTACTTCATACTTGTACCTTGTATTAAGTTAAAGTTAAAAAAACAACTGAATGTGTATGTCTACCTTTTTGACTCTAGTGTAAACCAGATCTGTGTTTACATTTTTGATTATTGTGCAAACCAACCCATTGTAAAACTTTTTGATGCTTATGTAAATCAAGTCAGCCTACTTTTTTGATTGTCATGCAAATGAAACATACATCAAACATTTTGATTGGGACGTGCCACTAGTATAACGGGTAGTGATTTGGAAAGAGAAATCAGAGAGTCATGTTTGAACTGTTTGGTTTGGTTTGTTTTACCAAACAAACGTGCCAGATTTCATTCGCAGATACCCATTCAATAAGAAAAAAATCTACATCATCTGACTAAAGGTTTGGTTTGGTTTGATTTGTTTGACAGCATATCAACCTCAATGGGTTATTTAATCCTGGCAAGATTTTTATTGCTGGTAATATTTTTTTCAAAAATTTATTACTGGTACGATTTTTTTCCTTCACAAAAATGTATTGCTAGCAAGATTTTTTTTCTTCAATGACGTATTGCTGGTAATAATTTAAAAAAAGAATATGTTTGCTGGTATTAAAATTTATTTTTACACTTTCATAGTGTTTTAACCCCAGTTTGGGGGTTAACTATTTACCCATAGCTGGAATCCTAAGAGGTGCTACCACTCTGGTGCTATGGGCAAATAGCGAACCCTCAAACAAAAATCAATGCTACAATTTTTATAATAAAATTAGAAACAATACATTTTTATAGAAAAATGACAATTAATGCAAAACCCAAACAATTAAAAAAAATTATTTTTATAGTAAAATTACCAGGTATACATTTTATGATCTACAAATGGTATATCTAAAAAAAAAACATACTTTTACCTTGAAAATATAAAATTATGTACAAAATATCTGTAGTTGAAAGCATAAAATTGCATCCAGAATATTTAGATTTTGGCATTAAATAACCCATAATTGTGATATGCTGCTAAACAAAATCTACCAAAATCAACCAAGTTAGATTCCTTGGCATTCTATAACAGACATCATTCCCTCCTATATTGATTTAAGTTTTCTACTGTTCCAATTTTAACATTCCTTGCAACAATTTTTATTGCTTCCCAGAGATTGTCCTTGCTTGAACTACAAGCTTTCTATTGGATTAATATCTATAGAGACTGATGGCATTTCTCAGATGAGAACTTATCATTATTTGCATTATTTATATACAGACTAGTGTCCTCGTCTTTGTTGTTATTATCACAATGTTTCGGCTGTTGTGCACTCTGGTCTTCTTCAGGTGTCTGCTGATCCTGATATCCTTCAGAGAATTTCAAACTGAATCATTTACTTAATATATGGGAGTAAATAGTTCTTATTCTGTTGACCACATCTAGGGATATCTCATCTAGTTCTTGCTTATGGCAATATTATATTGAAAAATAGGGTTTCATAAGTGTTGTAGCATACCTACGGATGATAATGGGTATGTCCCCATTCACATAAATACAATAGTAAATACTGTATGTTGGTCTGCAGTTGAAGATTCATTGTGGAATTCACTTGACACACTTCTAACAGTTGACTACTTCTTCTATGTGCTGCTGGCGAATCTTATATGTGTTGTTCTTGTTCTAAGTATTATCGTTCTTTACCAACCTTCATTTGAATATTCTATTCAGTAACCTTCCCTTGGTTACAACAGTAAGATCACTGAAGTTAAGTAACATCAAACCTGGTCAGTACTTAGTATGTTGACCACTTGGGAAAATCAGGTTCTGTAAGCTTGGATATATGGGGGTGTAATGGATAATGGCTTGGAATTGTTAATTGGTGAAACAAGTACCAATTCCAGTCAGGTTATATTCACTAAATATATGTGAAAATACTCTATGGAAAGGTATGAATCCATCTCTTCTCTCCCAGCTATGGGTTATTTAATAAGACGTGGCCATACAAGACATGGGCGATCATGGATCTTCTCAACTGCTTATCCTTTGTAGCTCTTAATGAGCTATATCTTTTTGTTAACCTGCCTAATCCCAGTTCTGCCAACCATTTACACAAGCTTGGGTGGTAGATTATTTTTTGTTTTCCTCTGTCCCTCTTATCTTCAATATGTCCTGTGAGTGTCCAATTTTCCAAGCCCTCTTTCCTCATTTTTTTGGTTCCATTTTCTCTAAATTCTTATTTTTAGCAAGTGAATATTGTACAATGTTTTGGAGATAATGACCCTGACCAGGCATCTTGAAATTAGTCACATTTTAACTGATGCAACATGGCTTCCCTCTGTCTTTTCTACAAATACTTTCATGGCAACTGTCCTGATGAACTTTTTTTCCCTGGTGCCAGACTATATAAATTTAAGCATGCTACTAGATTGGCATTTAGGTCCCACCCATTTACTGCTGAAATAGCTAAATGAAATCACCATTTCTACTCCAACTGTTTCTTGCACTTCCCACCTGTGGAACTTCCTTCCACTTACTTGCTTCCCTAAATTAAATGTAGCATCAATTGCCATTTACTGTTATCTTGAGTCCTGTTCATCTTTTGGCCTTTTCTCACTCCTCCCTATTCTCAGTTTTTTCTTTCACTTTCACTTTCACTTTCACTCCCTTTATCCCAGTGCATATTAGTGGCATTCCTGCCTTGCTTGGGGTGAAATGATTCAAAAGAATGTGTGTGTGTGTGTGTGTGTGTGTGTGTGTGTGTGTGTGTGTGTGTGTGTGTATTTCCCTCGTTTACCCATTATCCAATGTTGACGACAGAGACAAAAGTAGGATAACTTTGATAATTCATAAATATTCATTTCCGAATCCTTTTATTCTCTCAAAAGGAAAAGGGGAGTTTGCATAATGGTTGATAGCAAGAAAATGAAATTGATAAAACAGTTTCAAATTCAGGCAGCCTGAATCAGTTTATTTTATGTGCAGGTGCCCTAACTACATGAATTTAAGTGTACAACTAGATTGGCATTGAGGTCTCATCCATTCATTGTTGAAAATAGTTAAATGCAACCACCACTTCTACTCCATCCATTTCTTTTCTCACACTTCCTGCCTGTGGTTAAACATTACCGAGGAATTAATATCGGCTATAATTCTAATTTATTGCACCCAAACATGAACTATATGATTTTTTTCTATGGAAGAAACAATGTAAAATATTAATTTAATCAAAATTAAAAATGCAAGAAAAACATTCTATATACACTATAGTCAAAAGTTTGAGCAAACCCTTGGCAATTTTTAAAATTTACCCAAAAAGTAATTTCTTTGTACTTTAAATAAGAGAAAATTATTATACATGGTTAAAAAAAGTGAGACATGATTTTTATTAGAAATTTTATTTTGAAAAAAGAAAAAAAAGCATTTTATGATTAAATTTTGCTTTCTTTAAAATATCCTTCTTTAGCCATGATTATTGCAGCACAAATTTTTGGCATTCATTGCAAAAATTTCTCAAAGTATAAGTTTGATAACTGATTCTATTCTTTCTTCAATGAGATGCTAAGAGCTCTTTTTTCATTTTTTTCACTCTTTTGTCAAGTTCATCACATACTAATTCTGGAGTGGCTTCAAACTTCCTCACGTCCTGGGTATGACGGTAAACTGCATCCGCGTCCTGGGTACAGCGATAAACTGCATCCAACAGCAAGGTCTCAGATAATGTTTTCAGAAAAATAATGTTGCCAGCTCTAAGTTTTTGAAACAATAATGTTGCCAGCTCTAAGTTTTTTTGTAAAAAAAGTAATGTTGCCAGCTATAGGTTTTTTTGTAAAAAAAGTAATGTTGCCAGCTATACGTTTTTTTGTAAAAAAAGTAATGTTGCCAGCTATAGGTTTTTTTGTAAAAAAAGTAATGTTGCCAGCTATAGGTTTTTTTGTAAAAAAAGTAATGTTGCCAGCTATACGTTTTTTTGTAAAAAAAGTAATGTTGCCAGCTATACGTTTTTTTTTAACAATAATGTTGCCAGCTATACATTTTTTATTCCATACAAAATAGGCATTTAAAATTCATATAAACTGGATTTGGCATTAAATAACCCACAGTGGTTGATATGGCATAAAACCCAAACAAACAAAAAAACAATCAAACTTCCTCTTGGATGATGATATAGGCAAAACAATTGATATGAAAGTTTCTGTTGTAGAAGAGATGCACTAACACCAGCCCCAACCTTAATTCAATCTGTAAAATAAAAATCCACTATCCTTGTTCTTTCTGAAAGACAATAATTCCTCCAAATACTAAACCCTGAGTAGATGAAGATGTTATAATTAATCCAAACTGTCTTAACTGTGGTTTGAACCTTCGGCTCTAGTTAATTATTCCCCTCTTCCAGCTCAACTGTATACACTGGTTCTTGTTTTGATAGACAACTCTTCTGATCTCTGTCTATATGATATTTCTTGTTCCCCAAAGAATTTTCTAAGGGCATTCTTCATTTGCCTTTCAGCGTCTTGTTATGTCATAGTCAGAATTTTGACACTGGATATATTGACAGCAAGAAGAACAGAGGGAAAAAGGCAGGTAGCCTACCTAATGAGCTTATGCAAATGGATGGCAGAACAGGGGCTAAGGAGATGATTGATTGATTTGTTTTTATGACTTATCATCCTCTGTGGGATATTTAAAGATGAACATTTTCAAGCAGTAAAAGCAAATATTGTATGAACATTCTTTTGTAGATTACAATGAATTTTCCAGATAAAATCATTATAATTTAACACATAGCTGGGAGAGAAGAGATGAATTCCTATCTTTGCCAAAGGTATTCATACATAAGTGGATTGGGTTATCATAACTTGATTGGAACTTGGACTCTGCTCTCTGATTAATATTAGGTTGGTGCAAAAATAATGTCGTTTTCTCATATATGTTACTATGTGAGAAAACGACATTATTTTTGCACCAAACTAATAGATGACGATGTTATAATGAATACCAACTGCCTTAGGTGTGGTTTGAACTTTGTCCTCTAGTTAACTATTCCCCTTCTCCAGCTCAGCTGTATACACCGGTTCTTGATTTGATATACAAATCATCTCTGTTTATATTCCTGAGATGATGTATTGTAACTATTTATATTGCTCAGACTATTACTTCATCTTTACTGCCATATTCACAATGTTTCAACCATTGTATGCTCTAGCCTTCTTCAGGAGACACTTCTTGAAATTTTGAACCAAACTGTTTCTTTAGTCCACATGGCTCAGTGGATAAAAGCATTGGTTGAGTGATCCAAAAACGTGACCTGACCCAAATAGTTGTGAGTTCAATCTCTGGCCTCAGTGGAAAGAAAAGAACTTCGAGAGATATGAAGGCAAATGATTTTAAATCTGTGATAGTCAAAAGGCATGGCACCTGGAATTAGAATGATCTGCAATTCTTCATTTCCTCATACGGTTCCTCTTCTTTGGCATAAACAAAACATATGCAAACTATATTCACATAGTTTTTTATGGAATGGTCAGCTTCTGCCCAACACTATAGTTTATTTCTCATTAGCATTGGTGTGTCCAAAATTGAAAAAGGCCTGGTGCATATTTAACAAAGAAACTGGAGGTGAAATATTGCATTGGGTGAAAAGTCTACTGTGACCCCAAGATATCATCTCAACAAGAAAAACAATTCTGTTGTTTCTGATAAAGAGGGTTCTCTTATTCATGTATCAAATCATTTGGCACTGTGGGTTGGTAAGTAACACTTGGGGTATCTTTATTGCTACTTCTCTCTTCTCTCATGACATACTAATGGACCGGATCTTCCCTTTGACCAGCAAAAAATCCTGTATCCAACTGTCTCTACTATAATTCTGCACCTTAGTTTACTCTAATTGGGATTCTGACTATATAAGTCCATAACCGGAATTCCCTAACATTGGACCAAGTGTCGCTTGATCCCCAAAGTTTTTATTTATTTATCAATTTTATTTAATATCTCTGTTTTACTGGCAATGCATTTTTGCCCCAGTCATCCTTAGTTCAGCTAATATCATTTAGAGTCCACTTGACTACATTGGTGTCTTAATGAAGTGACTGATTGTGTCACAATTACTTCAAAGGGGCACTAGTTTCAGCAATCATTTTAATTTAATCGGAAAGACAAAAAAGAATTTCCAAATGTGTCGTTTTCCTAGAAGACTGTCATATTGCCACACCTTGAAATTTGTTATCAATCATTATTCTACATAAGAGTCACAAATATTAGCTAAAAAGAAAAATCTAAATTTTTTTCACAATAAGAAAATGCTACATCCAACCACCATTTCTGGAACATTCTTTTTCAGAAGAACAAGAATATAAGCCATAATAGAACTCCTACAATACTAGCCATAAACAAAATCTTCGCATTTTGTTAACTCTTAATTATAATGATATACAAAAAACAACACATCTTTGACCTGTTTTTTTATTTTTTTGAGAGAACACACCACTATCAGATGTAACATTAATTTAATGAAAAAAAAAATCAAAATTTCCAAAATATCTCTAGGAAAAGGATTCACCTAACAATTATCGATCAGCCTTTCTTCAATAGAATAGTTAAAAAAACAGTAAGAAATTGAAATCATTCATAAAAACACTAATTTTTCAAATTTGTTACTTTTGTAGGACAATGAACCCAACCACTATTTGTCTTCTATCTAACAGACATTAATATCAGTTATAATATTAATTTGATCAGAAAAATAATAAATGTTAAAAATGATTCGGTTTTCTTGGATAAGGATTTACTCAGCTGTTAACAAAGAGACTTTCTTCTATAGAAGATTGATAATCTTCCTCCTCCTCTTCTTTTATGTTTCTTGCCTCTTTAAAACATGGGTGATCATAGCTCTCCACAATTTCCTGTCCTTTGTAGCTCTTAAATTTTGTCTCTTCTCATTCCTGTACTGTCAACTATTTACAACTTCTTCTTCTTCTTCTTCTATTATCATGGCTCTCCACAATTTCCTGCCCTTTGTAGCTCTTAGTAAATTTTGTCTTTTTGCTATCTCTCCTAATATTTGTATTGTCAACCATTTACACAAGCTTGTACTTTACTAAGTGGTATGTATATAACCCTGTCATTGCTTTCAGATACTCTTTCTAAATTAGATCCCCACAAAGCAAGCAGATGTGACAGAATCCCTGTTGTTGTCCTAAAGAAATGTGCTCCTTAGATGGCTTCTGTTCTCTCCAAACTCTACAACAATTGTCTCACTGCTTCCTGCTTTCCCGCTTGTTGGAAGTCTTATTTCCTGTTTTTAATAATCCTGTAGAACTCTCTGACTCCTCAAATTAACACCCTATTAATCTCTTACCCCTTTTTGGCAAAGTACACAAAGCTATTAAGCTCTAAATAAGAATGACAAACCTTGGGCTGTGCCTCTAGATATCTTGAAGGCGTTTGCAATGTTTTGACATGCTGGCTTTCTATGGAAGCTCCATGGCTATCATGTTACAGGATGACTATTTGGTTTAATCCAATTATTCCTATCAAATCATGAAATGAAATAAAGTTGTGTTGAATGGGCTCACCTCCAGATTCTTTGAATGTGGGAGTTCCCCAGGGCTCTACCCTGGAACATACACTGTTTTTGAACTATATCAAGGATTTCCTGAATGTAATCAGTTCTTCTTGTCTTGTCTTTTAACGGCATTCACCCAGGGTGGGTTGATCTGGCTCTAATATTGGAATTTCATGGGAATTTGGAATTCACAAGCGGTCCCCAAACTCGCATGTATAGGCTTCAGATCAGTTCCTAGGAAACCGACAGCCCAATAACAGCACATGAGATTTGATTATAGTGCTGAAGGTTTCATGCAGGACCATCCACACTTTTTGAATGGCCAAATACAGAGACCTGGTGCACTATGTGCCACAAGGTCCCCAAACGACCCTCTGCAGGTTTTAAATTCAGAGTTTTCCTTCTCCTAGACCAGTTGTCATCCAAGGCTATAGAATCCAGTCTGTCCTGCTATTTACCCATAGCTGGAGGGAGAAGAAGAGGATTCACACCTTTCCCAAGTGTATTATCATGTAAGTGAATGTAATGGATTCGACCAGAATTCGAACTCAGCTCTCAGTTCCCAACTAGACATTAATGTAAGTGACACTACCATTTACTCCTGTCTCCGTAACAAATCTAACAGAACTGACAAAGTAAACCTGGTAACTACTCTGAAAAGATCTCAGATCAGAGGTGAACTGGGACAAGAAATAGCTTGTAAATTTTGACACCTCCAAAACAAAACTGCTTTCATTTCATCACTACAAAGAACTTTTTCTGCCTGCCATCAGCATGGCTGATGCTAAACTCCAGGAGAGCAACAAGCTACATGTTCTTGGCTTCACATTTGACATAAAGAGGGGTGACTATATTTAACCAGTTCGTACATTTATTGCAAGGAAAGTTTGTGCCCAAACAATTTTTGGTTTCAAAATCCATCCTGCATATTTATAAATCTACCATTCATCTGCGCATTGAATACTGCTGCCATATCTGGTCTCAAGCTTCTGCAATTCATCTTGAGATTCTTGATAAATTCCAAAGAAACATCTGTAATTGATCCTGACCAGGCATCAGGACTTATTTTCTCACTGTCATGATATGGCTTCTCTCTGTCTTTTCTACAAATATTTTCATGGCAACTGTTCTGATGAGCTTTTTTTCACTGGTGCTTTGACTACATGAATTTAAGATTGACTAGGATGTGCGTTTTGGTGTAATAGATATCAGCTCAGAATGAGAACTCGGAGTAGAGTTTGAATTCCAGTTTTCATTAGATTCACTTTCACACCAATATTCTTGGGAAAGGTATGGATCCATCTCTTCTCCTCCCCCCAGCTATGGGTTGAATAGCATGACTGGGTTCTTTAGCCTTGGTTGGCAACCAGTCTACCACAGAAATAAAATGGCAACCTACTGCAGGAAAAAAACTTGCCTTATCAGTCATGTATTGAAAGATGCATGTATCATATATGGCACTTAACTGACTGACTAGATTGACAACTAGGTTTTACTATTTTAAAGTTGAACTAGCTGGATGACTAGTAAGTAAATGACTGATAGTAAGTTCCCACATTAGTGCACAATATTAAATTAACATAGTTCTTTATTCCATATAAATGTATTTTACTAATATGCATTTCATTGCTGGTTATAGATAACTACACATGGATTTTTCCCATCTGATTAACCATCATTATTCAATAGGCAGAGTATTGGATATTAGTCTTCAAAAAAATAATGTTCAAGTCAGTGACAAAATTCAAAGAAGAGTCTGTAATGTAATTGATTAACATTACATGACCAGGCATCATGACTTCAGTTATTTTCTCACTGTCATGATGTGGCTTCTCTCTGTCTTTTCTACAAATATTTTCATGGCAACTGTTCTGATGAGCTTTTTTTCACTGGTGCTTTGACTACATGAATTTAAGTGTGCTACCAGATTGGCATCTAGGTCCCACCATTTTACTGTTGAACTCATTAGATGTAACTGCCAAATTCTATTCCAACAGTTTCTTTTCTCGCCCTTCCCACCTGTAGCACTCTGTTTCATTTTCTTTCTTCCTTCTTAAACACAAGCTTCAATGCAACACCAGTCACCATGTTCTATCTTCTTGTTCATTTTATTGTATTTCCCTCAATCCTCCCTCTTGGAAAATTTTTTTTTTTTTTTTTACAGTAAGACTCACCCTGTACAAGGCCTGGGGCTCACTCAAGGTAGAGGGATACAAGAAGAATTAGTTTTGATAGGAGGGGAAGATAATGGTTGACTCTAGACTTGAAAAGTGAGATTGTACTGACCAGGGAAACATCCTCTAGTGATTCATGGCAAAAACGTTTTGTCTTGGAACTTACTCCTCACAAATGGAATACAAATGGAATGTGGTTGGTTGGCTACTATGTAAGTGGTCATAGCCATGAATGTCAGACCTGGAGATGCAGTTCATCCGAGCACTTTTCATGGCAGTAGTGATAGAGCAGTGAGATGTTTGCCACATCCCGCCTGTCTCTTGCCTTCAGTATGTCCTGTGAGTATCAAATTTTCCAAGCCTTCCCTCCTTATTATGTACCCTAGAAATTTCAACTACTTCTCTGCTGTTATGTATAAATATCCTTTTTGTTTCCATTTTCTCTAAAACTTTGTTGTCGCTAACATGTTCAGTCCTTTGCACTTTGTTGCTTCGAGGCTTTTCTTAATCTGTGTGGAGATTCTTCAGCATTCATTGTTATACAGGAGAACTGATATTACATAACAGTTCAATACTCTTTTCTTTGTTTCTAATTGTTGTGGAATAGCTAAACACACCCACAAGATGGTCTGGCATATTTCTGAGATGAGGTATTATGTACACTATTTACATTATTTGGATTATTGTCCTTATCTTTGTCGCCATATTTATTACAACGTTTCGGCTGCTGTACTTATACTGACCAATTCTTTATCTAATAAGTAGTACCCTACAACATAAAAACTACTCTGGGTACATAGCAGTAGCTCCAAAAAACTGGGATAGGTGGGTACAAGAGGAGGGCAAAAACACTCAGAAAACAGTCTGTCTGCCTTATGTGAAGGGGTTATCAGAGAAAATACAAAGGATCTGCCATCCATAAAACATCAGGACAACCTTCAAAAGCTGGACGACATTTCGCAGATATCTCTCCCAAATAAGACCCCCCTCATAGAGGACAACATGACTAAAGACTGTGTGTACGCTATCCCACAGAGAAATGAATACAGCATGGGAATCAGTAATAAGGAGTGCCAGAGAAAAGTGATAATATCAGCAGAAATTGCAATATGAGATCTGGTAAAAATATGTTATGATAACCACAAAAATTGCAATATGAACACTGGTCACAAAAATGGTTGCTGAAAACATTAGGTTTATAATACCCAGAAATTCATACGCAGATGTCCTCAAAGACACATGTCACAGTGGATAAAGGTGTTAGTCAGATCCAGTGACAGGACCCAGAGTGTGAGTTCAATACCCAGTTAAGGCAGTGGAGAACTTGGAGAGGGAAATTAACAAGAGATAACTGATAACTGACATACATTAGACATGGCCCGTGAAACTAGAACATTCTACCCCAACCACCTGAAGAAAGCCAGAGCGCATAAATATGGCGAGAAAGATGAGGACAATAGTCCGAATAATGTAAATAGTGGTCTAAGAATATTTAAACAGCACTCTCTCTTACAGAGGAATAGGTGTTAACAATTAATCTGCTTGTCAACTCTCTATCTTTAGGTGGAGAGGAACTCAGATGAGACTATGTCTATGGGCAAAGTCTTGTCTGGGGAAGTAGACAGCTGCCTGACCCCATGTATTCAGCCTCCATGCTCAGAAAGCCCCATGTTAAAAATTGGTCTTGTGCCACATTCCACCTTATGAAGAGGTCTCAGGTATTTAGCTGAGACCTCTTCATAAGGAGTTCACATTTAGTCATTACTTGTTGACTCTGCCTTTGGAGAAAGACGAACTCGAACAAGGCTATGCCTACAGGCAGAGTCTCATGTGGGGTGGTAAAGCTACTTTAACCAGTGTATGAGGGGTCTATGGGGAATTTTTGCCCAAGTGTATATGCTTGGAAAGACCCATATTAAAAAACAATCTTGTGCTACATCCTGCCTTGTGGGAGGTCTTGGGTAAATACTGAGGAATAAACGATTAACGGTTTATTATTAGGTTGGTGCAAAAATAATGACGTACTAATGTCGTGTTTTGAGGTTAAAAAATACGTAAAAAACGACATTATTACGTCATTATTTTTGCACCAACCTAATACGTTAGTCAGTGCTCTCAACTGTATACTGTCAGGTTGGTGCAAAAATAATGTTAAAAATGCGTCAAAAACCGTCATTATTTTTGCACCAACCTAATATATTATTCTCCAGAATAAACTACTTCATATTTTCTATGTGTGTGTCAACCTTTCCTATTTACATCACTAATGTATTTTTTCTATTTCTTAATACCTTGCTTAGTTTTTGGAAGGTAACTTTTGTTATAGGGTTGTGTCTTCAGAGTTCAGTCTTGCATTGCTCCCATGTTTAGTCATCTGTTAAAATACTTCCCAGATATTTAAATTGTTGAACTTATTTGATTTTGTTATCCTGTCTCCTTGCAATTGATGTTTAGTCCGTGCTTCTTGATTTCCTTCACTACATTCCCTAGCAGCTCTTGTACTTTCTTTTCTGTGTTTCTTATCAACATTGTGTTATCATACATTGTTAAGATTGTGGCTACCAATAATGATTCCTGGTAGGACTTCTAATTCTCTCAGAGTTGCCACATTGTAAAGCTTGAATAAGTCTGGCGAGAAGACACATCCTTGTCTTACACTCCTTTCTATTTTTGTATATTTACAGAATTCATTTTTTATCCATATGCAGCCAGTTTGCTGACAGTGTAGGTTCTGTTGAGTTAGTATTGTTTAATTAGTTTAGGGATAGGCAAATATCTATATTTGAATCTAATCTGAGCAGGAAGGTTTTTTGGTAGGAAGAATCTTAATCCTGGCAGTCAATTAACAGTACCACTTTGCTGAAATGAAGCAGTTTCTCAGCAAAGGAAATAAGAAATCTCTGACAGAAACAATGGTTGGCTTATCATTACCCACAATGCCTCAAGCGCACCAATTGCACTGCAAGTTGCCAATTTGTATAACTTCGTATCACAGACAATCAACCCCATTTGAATCTCCAATTTAGCATTGTAGAGTCTAACAGCATTTCCTTAGTTTGGAAACAAGTAAATAATGATTATTATATTAGCGTTTATAAGAGTTGCTTTGTTTAGGGGTAGATCAAGCAGACACGGAAGTTTAAATATCTGGAAAGGATCTTGACAGAGGATGGTAAGTGCGACACTGAGATCTGTAGACGTATTGGGATGGCCAAGAACACATTCTAAAAGCTGAGCAGAGTATTGTGAGACAGGAGGATTTCTTTGGTAATGAAGAAAAGAATACTGAGCAGTTACATGACATCTGTCCTTCTTTATGACAGCGAATGTTGGATAATTTCCTCAAAGATCTAGAAGAGAATCTAGGCGACGAAGATGTGGTTCTACAGAAGAAAGCTAAGGATATCGTGGGCCGAGCGTGTGAGCAACAGTGAGGTCTTAAGTTACAAAGAAGGAGGAGGTTTGTACTTAACATCAGGAAGAGGCTGCTGAAGTTTCTGGGACACCTAATGAGGAAAGAAGGCCTGGAGAATCTGATACTCATGTGCTGAATAGAGGGAAATAGAGACAAGGGAAAACAAGCCATGATATACCTGACGAGGCTTAAGCAAATGGATGGCAGAATGTGGTCTAGGGGAGGAAGCAAAGTGAAGGAACTTGTTGAGAGCTGCAAGGGATAGAGAGAGGTAGAGAGCCATGATCCCCTGTGTCCTGAAAGGACATTTCACATAAAAAGAAAGAAATAATGATTACTATTTATTACTTTGTTGCTATTATTTATGAGTAGATAGGTATACCTATTACCAGGTTCACACTCCTTTCCAGTCTTTTGAACTGGAGCAGAGGTTTATCCCTTGTTTCTTGTTTAGGATTGGATTTTTGGTTTCCTTTAAAGTATTCTCATCTCTATCTATAAAAGGCAGGATGTCCGTGTGTTTGTGTGTGTAACGAATGCACGGTCGCAATTTTCAATGGATTTGCACTAAAATTTACTTGCACATGCTCCAAGTTAGCGGGAAGGCCAAGACCGACTTTGCATTTCCCAACTCCATCGATAGTCGAAATAATCGATTTTTTCATGCTTCTACAGCAGTTTTCATGTAGTTTGCGGCCATTTTCTACTGGCCAGAGTGAGATCCAATAGCTGGCTACCACGAATAGGCAGGAAGATTCTATTGGCCAACGTGGGAGCCAACAGCTGACTGACATAAATGTTAACTAGCATGCTAGCATGCAAAAAAATTCGATAGCTGCATTCGTCACAAGTGGGAAAAATTTAAATCTGCTTGACACTTTACTCCAATTGGCTCATTCGCTTGCTTAAACTCAACGTTGATTCTGATTCCGCAGAACTGGTTGGGTGTGAAAAAGTATTTGTTGTTAACATTCTTTTTTCATTCGGTTTTTCCAGTTATGAGTCCTTTTTTAAAGCTGATCGTTTTGTGTTCATTTTGTTTAGTTCTTTTTTCGTAACAGATTTAATGTTTAGTAGAGAGCTTAGAAAAATTCGCAGTGTGAGATAGGCAAGAAGTAAGGCATGTAGCAACATCAGCACGGCAAAGGACACTCCTTTAAAGGCAAGGAAGGGCAAAAATATTTTAGGTCAAGTGATAGCGATTGTTGTATGAGTCGTACGATTTTTGAATCAAGCACGGGCAACGCCGGGCCATGCTGCTAGGTCTCTTCATGCGCTGTTTTCCTCAGTTCATCTTGCCTTCAATATGTCATGTGAGTATCAAAGTTTCCAAGTCCTCTTTCTAGAAATTTCAACTAACTCTCTGCTGTTCAATTATCTCTCCTGAACCCTGTTATACCATCCATTTACACCTGCTCCAGTTTAGCATCATAGATTCTGTAAGCATTTACCTGGTTTGGAAACAGGTAAATAATGTTTGTTATATTAGCGTTTATAAGATTTACTTTATTCGATGATAGATAAATAATGGTTGCTTATATTTGAGTCTATATCCATTTATTTGATAGGTGTTATATTTTGGGTTGTTCTTACTCGTCTGCTGGGAATGCAATCATGATATTCTACAATCTCAATCCCCAACAGACAGGTCCTTTTAAATTTAGCTTATCTTGTTTTATAATACACCTAACCATAAAGTATGAGTCGTTCTTCTATACAAGAGATATTATTTACTATAAAAATCAGCAAAAGGAAACTTTTCTAAACTATTTTTAATCATTTCACCTCAAGAGAGGCAATAAAGCCACTAAGATGCAAGGGGTTACTGTATGTTAGAGAAAATGAGAAAAAGAAAATATTATTAAGGAGAGAGAGAACAATACAGAAAACAAATTAAGAATACAGAACATAACGGATGACATTGCATTTAAATTTTTGAAGATCAAAGTTCAGTCAACTTTGATCTTCAAAAAGCAAGAAGATGGAAGCATTAAGTGCAAGAGAAAAAATGGTTAGCAGAGAGCTTGGCCATTTCAAGTGTCAATCTAATACTGTGCTTAAATTCATAAAATTGAGCTACCAAAGAGGGAAGCAATATTTATTTTGAAAAATACAAAAATGTGGCACAAGGCCAAAAGTGGGAATAGGGGAAGGCTGGTCTTCAAGTTCGCTTATCTTATACTTAGCCAGCCACAATTACTGACCCAAACATACCACAGTATTTCTTACATCAAAACAACACATTCTTGCTTACCATTCTTACTACAATCACCATAATACCTCAGAGTCTCTATGACGTCCTAACAAGTTCTCATATGTACAAATTATGTGTCAAGCAAAAATGAGGAAATCTCATCAATAAAATTACCATGAAATATTTATAGAAAATTCACAGGGAACCTATGTTATGGTGGAGGAAAAGAAACTGAGGCTGAGATGCCAGGTCGGAGCCAATAACATGGTAGATTCTTCTTTCTACTTCATCAAGAATCTGTAAATATATAGCAGAAACTCAGAGCAGCTGTAACAGCAATATCCAATGCCTGGATGAATGCTAGACTTGTAAATATATACGATAGATCCTAGTGATAAATATCACCCAACACAACAGAGTTAAACATATTTTCAAAATGTGTCTTCTCTATTAGACAATGATGCACCACCCATGAGACATTAATATAACCTACATCATTAGGTCAGTCAGATAATGATAGACCCAACCACAATCTATGTCATTTTCTTGAAAATATAGATGAAATGACCTTAATTTAAATTCAATCATAAAAAAAGCCTCTTTAAAGCACATATCTTAAAAAAACATGCCTTAAAAAACGTGTTTTCTTCTTGAACAATGGCAAACCCAATCACTTGTAAGGAGTCTTTCTTCAATAGTAGAAACACTTATAATGACTAATTTTAATTCTTTCACATAAACAAAATTATTCATTTCTCCTACATTCAATGATTTTACTGATATAAGTTCTATTAATTTTAATGATAAAACTTCTACTAATTAACACATAGTTATGGGGAGGGGAGGTGGATGCATACCTTTGCCAAGAGTATTTGCATGTAAGTGAATGTAACAAAACCAACTGGAATTGAAACTCGCCCCTCTGATTTTCAATTTTGAGCTCTTATCCATTACATTACCTGCACATCCAAGCTTACAGCACCTGATATTCCGAAGTTGTCAACCATCAAGGGACTGACCAGACTCAACATTGCTTAACTATTTTTTTTTAAAAATGGGCACGCAATTTGAATTATTAATTAATTCATTTCCCTAGCTCAGGGATTGAACACACAATTATTATATTACTAAAGTCACGAATTAATGCTTTAATTCATTAGGCCATTGTCTCCTGAGATTTACGGCTATAGTAATTGTGAGTTCAATCCCTGTAAAGAGATTATTGTTTCTAGCAGAATGTTAGAAGAAACAAATGAGATTTTATTAAGAGAAATTGTGTCTATTTTCCAACATTTTCTTTTCAAAAGTACTTTATAAAATTTGTAACGGTAATGGTGGAATTAGCCACTTTTTATAAGGAAACATTTAACATTCATTGACCGAACTTCTAGCCATTTGAAATTCAGAAATTCTTTCTTGTAAAACAGTTTTTTTTTTCCAGAAAACTAGTCTTCTCAAGTCCACTATCTCTTATTTCTCTTTCTAGTGCTGATAGTAGTTTCCTTCCTAACCTTTTGTCTGAAGTGGTGTGGAAAGTTAACATTTTGATTATATCATAATTTTCTCTTCTAGTTCCACATGCTTCCACCGGCTTACACAACTCGACATATTCCTGATGAGGGCCAGAGGGTACAACAACCGAAACATTGTGATAAGGACACACACACACACACACACAAAAAAGTGTAAATAATGATAACTCCTCATACCAGGAATTCGAGCAAAATTTGTTTCAAAAAGTTTAAAAAAATTGTCTTGTAAAAATTGCGGTGTTTCCGATGTCTTGCTTGCAAAGTGTTTCCTTTATGCTTTCGTCATTTGCCGAGCGAGTGTAGCCGAATGGATATGAAAATTTCTTAGAAAAAGAGGTGGAAGGAATAACTCTCCTAACTCTCTAGTTTCTTAAAGATAAAAATGTAGAAAACAAAGTATATACAAGAACAGAATTTGCATCGCAGCTGAAGCAGCCGACTTCCAATTGTCTTTCTTACGGATATTTAACACGTAATTACATTTTTCTAGATGATAGTATCTGTACTTCACCTAACTCTGACAAAGATAAGGTGCATGTTCCTTCGTAACTCAATTTGGCAAATGACAATCAGACGATGAAATGGAAGTTTCTTTATTTCTCATTTGTGCCAGTCTCTTGTACCAGAATTTTTTTCTTGTGACCTGTTATCTGTTTCTGCCACATAGTATTAGATTTGGATACGATCATTACAGAGTACGGCAGGTTGATTTTTCACTACTTTTAGGAAATCAATATTGCACTCAGTGTAAACGCTGGGGTTTGATGTGATAAGTACTGACAGCAAAAACGAGATTCGTAGCTTTTACTAGTTTTTGAGCATTTCGTTTTAAAGACCGTCTAAAATGCACAGAAATATACGTAATTTTCACAGGGTCTTGCTTACAAACTGACTTCAGTTTTATTATTTAAAGAATAAATCCAAATAAACTTGATATCTTTTGTATTATATACATTGAATGGAAAATTTATTCAAACCAAAATTCTAATTATGAATCACCACAAGCAAAATATAATTTTTTTTACTGTATTCGATAAGTAAATCTATGTAAAAAAATTGTAAAATATTACAAAAAGACTACTTAATAAATAAGATTTTGCACCATTTATTTTATGATAATTAATAAAATCAAAAATTCTATAAAAGTGTATAGAACACCTTAATTTTGCTGGCACCAATTTTAAGAAAAAGTGTTTTAAATCGGCATTGTTTATTGCACTAAAACTACTGCATCGTATTGTGGTAATTATCATCACCATCATACATACAAATCATGCGACAAGCATTCATTGGTTAATCTCCTCAAAACTAACTCGCTGATTGGTCAATTCCGACCAATCAGATATCCCGCACGCGAGGAATGAAATTTCCCGCTCACTAAGGTTTCAGCCAATCACGTGATACACCACCTTATATAAACAAAATACGTGTAAGCTCTCTTGCTCTCTCTCCCTCTCTCTGTTTTCTCTTCATTTATTTTATTCCTTTCTACCAAGATGTAATCTTCAAGAGCTCCCGTCTTGACCGTGCGGTTAGACGTCGAAGAACATTATCAATTCACGCAAGTACGAACCCTTAACTCTTCTGAATTCTTACCAACTTTACCAATTCACTTTTCCTAACATTCAACAGGAACTTTATTCTTCTAAGACTTCAGTTTAATATTGGGTTGGTGCAAAAATAATGTCGTCTTCTCACATAGTAACATATGTGAGAAAACGACATTATTTTTGCACCAGCCTAATAATTACTTCATCTTTATGAGCTCCGGTACAAATATTTCCAAATCTAAGAGACATAACTCATTCAAACCTTCAGCTTATATGCATGTACATCAACACTAATAAATTCAATTGTTATGATTTGAAACATTACGTTATGTCTTGTATTTTATACTATGTGCAATTTTACGTCAAATATAAATTGCATTGTGAAAACTACATGTTTGGTAACCTCCAGCGTCTTTGCTTTTCCTTTTCCACGTCATTCCCAGTCAAAGATAAATAATTGTGGCCATGCGCGCTACAGTATCATACCATAGCTAAGTTGTTCAATATAATTTTCCTTTGAAGTAAATGAAAGTGTTATTTGATGACCCAATAATTCTGTGCGTGTGTCATACATCTTGTCTATATAAAATTCGTAAAGCTTCAGTAAATTATAAATTTTATGAGGCCGTGATATAAACCTTACACTGGTGTAGCCGGTATAAACACTTTTGTTGTTACATTTGATCCGCTGACAATTTTGGTGGACCGAGGTAAACCCAAAGAAAAAAGTAAGACAAAGAATTTGAACAAAGAAATATAAACAAATATATTGAGAGGAAATGTTACAAAGGAAAAGATGCGAAATGAAATGAAATGTGAAAAGTTCAAAGCAACCTTAAGTGTCTGTAGTTGATTACTCACATTTTGCTGCAGCGAAACGAATACGTCTTTCCGCTACGAAAAGTCACAGAGCAAGAGATCGAGTTTTTAAAATCTCGTGCCGCCTGTAAATATCGTCAGGGTGACGATAATTCAAAGATCTCGCTGAAGTGAGATTTTATCATCAGAGGGGCAGTAATCTAACTCTAATAAACCGGAATGAAATTCCAATGATACGATTTTGAACCTAAACTTAATCTTTAAACTGGTTTCCTAAAAAAACGGTAACGATTTGGAAAAAAATATTTTGTGTCAATATTCATCATATTAAACCCTAACTTCCAAATTGAGTGCAATACCAAAGTTCCAAAATCGACCTCCTCTAACACACAGGCCTCTATAAGCAGCAGGAAAAAGGGAGAGACTTGATCCTGCTCATAGACCGATCAATGACAGATTTCTCTCTTAAAATCTTTCTTTAGATAATAAAGGCTAAATGTTGTCAATAAAATTTGCCTTACGATATGATATAATGGAATATGCGTACACTTGTGTTCCCACTCACTAGAATATGATTGGCTGGTGTCCATTATAAATACCAACGGACGTGTAGGTACGACAGAGTCAAGAGCCTTAGTCTGAGAGCTAAGTCTATAACGACGCCCATTGGACTACGCCATTGATCTACTCTTCTTACCTACGACTACGACGCGTATCAGTCGATTACTGCTACCGTATTCTACTTGGTTATACTAGCCAAAACCACTTAGCTACTTCGTTCAAATATATACCTTTCCGGGACATATCACTATATATCGGCGTTGGTAATTAATCATAGTTACATTCTTTTATACTATTGTTCTAAGGACCAAGAGCCACTCAATGTCGAGGGTTACTGAATGAAGTTGTTGTAAAGGGGGGATTGATTCATTGCTTGATTTGTATATTTTTATGGTTCATCAACACTTTGCGGATTTTTAAAGCCGAAACATATTTTGAATTGTAAGAATAATTCTTTTTCTGCAAGTGATTATTACAAAAACAATTTTTTGAGAATAACAATTTTTTTTTCAAATACAAGTCCTACTATTTAATCTATAGCTGTTAAGGAGAAGATAGATTCATATTTTTTTTCAATGGAGTTTGAACCTAAGCGGATGTTACGAACAATGAATTTAAACTAGCTTCGCTGATTTTTACTTCAAAGTACATATTATGAGAATATGTAGGATAGATAATAGTTGATTTATACATGACGAGTTTAAAATTGCACTGATCGGTTTGGTTTGGTTTATTTGGCATATCAAATTCTTATGGGTCATTTAATGAAGAAATTTAATATTTTTGAGATCTTTGGTAACTTTTTCGCTATTAAAATCTCTTGCTCTTATTTTTAATCTATTGTTGGATTTTTACTATTAAAATGTGTTTCTTTAATTTCATACTGTTTCGACCCCATTTTGGGGATTCACTGTTTATCCATATCTAGGATCCTAGCAAGTGCTACCACCCCGCATCAGGGCGAACCTGGAAACAACAGCAGTAAAGAGGTAGTTCTGCGCTCCTCAAAACCCCCTGATCAGAGGCCTTGCTGTCGGATGTAGTTTATCGTCCTACCCAAGACGTGTAATGATCGGGAAACATCCTCTAAACAATCAATTCCACAACGTAACAGTCCTTGGAAAGAAACGGTCTAAGCTGGACTTCCTCCTTACCAAAGGGATGAGTTATTGCCGTGTACATGGCAGACCCTTGATGTGAAGGTCTGAACTGGTGGTATAAAAGAATCTAGCTCGTTTGAAAACTTTCTTTGCAAATAGCGATAGAAAAGTGAGAGACTAACAGTATTTTGTTTGTGCGATCACTAAAGTTAAGCAACATTGTGCCTGGTCACTAATTTGATGGAAGAGCACTTAGGAATACCAGGTGCTAAAAGCTTGGATGCAGTTGTTGGAATGGATAGCGGATAGAGGTGGATTCTTTCTGAAGGGTATTTGAATATGAACGAATCTAATGAAGCCGAGTAGAAATGGAACTCGGCTCTCCGATTAAGAATTCTGAGTCATTATACATTACACTACCTAGACATTCAAGGTGTATTCCCAAGCGGTCACCCATCTAAGTACTAACAGGTCTCAATATTGGTTAAATTCAGTGGTTGTACAGGAACCGGTGTTTCAACGTGATATGGATGTAAGCCTGCACTCACAGAGGATGTTTCTCTTATGTTTCTGCGGCTGTCAAAGACATGCATGCCATTTGTCTTTCTTTCTTTATTAGCGGAACCCACATCGTATTTATTTCTATACTAGTAATATTTTAGTTATCTTGGAAGCGTATTAACAGAGGACACTGAAATCTGAGGACGCATGGGGATAGCCAAATATGTCTTCCAGAAACAAAGCAAAGTATTAAGAAACAGACAAATATAGTTAGAAACAAAGGAAAGAATACTGAACTGTTCTGTAGTCTCAGTCCCCAAAGCTGGACACTATCTTCACATATGAAGAAGAGACATGGGCACTTCGACGTGGTGTAATGGTTAACAAACTGGTCTCGCTAGATCAATTACGACTGTAATCCTCACTGAGTGCTCTCTACATTCGGCCTTGTGCCACATCTAAGCTACGCTTAGAAAATCATTTGGGCACCTCGAGGTGGTGTAATGGTTAGCAAGGTTGTTTCGCTAGAACACTTACGACTGAATAGTGAGTTAGATCCTCACTGAGTGCTCCTTACTTTCGGCCTTGTGCCACTTCAAAGCTACGCTAGGAAAATCATTATGAAGAAGAGACTTGAAATAACAGAAATGTAGTTCTGTAGAAGGATGCTGATAATGCCATATCATATGCAATATAGGTGAACAATATCAACGAGAAAATCGAAAATATGTAAATGTATCTAAATACAAATTAGAGACATATAATAGACCATTCCATCTTAAAGAAATCAAAAATGAATAACATCGATTTATAACATCAACTTGAAATTTTTCTCGTTAAAAAGTTGAATAATTTCAACGCATTCAACATTATAGATAAAAAAATAGTGAATTTTATATATTTTTTAGATTTAGAATGAGCAAAATAAATTCACAAAATTTGGAGAAAAAAGACACCAGTATGACATCAAAATTCGAGAAAACCTTTCACCTTTTAATAGTCAGTTTTTCTTTGTTTAATTTGTAATGTATATAAATGTAAGCAGAAAAAAAATCAATGTTGATAAGATAGCTAGGGTCACAAAGCGCTGCCTAGGACTCGCAATCAGACTTGTGTCCACCACGGTCGCTGGTTTGGGGGTTGTACGCACCGGCCCTACCAGCATATATGCTGTATATGCTAATTCTTTTAAATGATTAACTCTTCAGTGTTCTTCCTTGCCCAGTAATTTATTTACAGTAAAATGTTTGTAAAGGTGAATGGAATTTAATTGTTTTTGTAATGTACATCTTTATATAATAAACAGTTTTATTTATTGAAATTTTCCTAGAAGTTGTTTTTCTCTGACTTTTTTTTTTATTGAAAATTCATATATATGTAGAAAATAGAGTTTTCAGAGAAAATAATTACGAATGTATTGATTGACTTGTTGCGGATTTGAGTCAACCCACAACAAAGAAAAAGGTGAGAACGTTTTATAATATATAAAAATATGAAATATTTCTATTTTCGTATTTTTACAATTAAAACTTTCTCAATATGTATGCGTGTTAAAGTTTCTTGTTTGTTAAGACGAACATTTTTTCGTGTATGTGTAAGCAAAAAGAGGTAAGGTAGAAAGTGAGGAGGAAAAAGTAAATGTCACACAGTTTGGCGAGGAAGAGTGTAAATGTTACGTAGCTTGGAGAGGACAAGTGCAAATATCACGTAGCTTGGTGAGGAAGAGTGTGTCATGTAGTTTGGGGTGGAAGATGACTGAATGTCATGTAGCTTGGTGAAGAAGAGTGTAAATGTCACATAGCTAGGCGAGGAAGAGTGCAAATGTAACGTAGCCTGGTGAAGAAGAGTGTAAGTGTAACGTAGCTTGGTGAGGAAGGGTGTAAGTATAACGTAGCTTGGGGAAGAAAAGTGTCACGTAGCTTTGCGAGGAAGACGAGTAAGTGTCATGGTGAGGAAGAGTGTAAGTGTCATGTAGCATGGGGTAGAAGATGACTGAATGTCACATGGCTTGGTGAAGAAGAGTGTTAATGTTACATAGCTTGGTGAGGAAGACTGACAATGTAACGTAGCTTGGCGAGGAAGAGTGTAAGTGTCACGGAGTTTTGTGAGAAATACGGGTGAATGAGTAAGGGAATCTCTGTGAACCGAGCCGTCCATCGTGAACTGTTGCCGTCTGTTGCCATTCTTTACTTGTTTTGTCCGTCTACCGACTTTAGTTAAAAAATCTTCAAAGGGATCACGAAGGTTGTTTTTATTGTTGGCGGGAATACAACCTATTGGCTAAATAATGCTGAATATTTATTTTGAAAATATTAATTTATTAGCCAGACGGATGCGCGAATCCTTCGCCTCATAAACTATTTTTTCTCATTTGATGATTGACTAGGTTTGTATTTATTTTCGTTTTCGCTCCACAGACTTATAGAAAGTGGCAAACAGTTTCAATTTTCATTGATTTTTTTGATCTATAGTTGTTTCGCTTATCTTTGGGGGTAAAACAAGTCGTTCGGCGTGAATATTGCAGAAGAGCTGTCGTCTTTTTTTGTTGATTGATTGACGATCTTTGCAGAGTTTCATATTTTCAGATTGAAAATCAGAGGTTTTTGAATTTACTCCAGACAACAGCGATTGGTCAAAATTCTCTTTTTAAAACCTTGTGATTTTTATTGTTTTTCCCTCTGAAACCTTCCGTTTTGATTATAGATGCTGAGTCATAAATAATTACCGATTTTGTTTAACAACTGTATTCTTCAAAAATAGAGTATCATTAATGGAGGCACCGTGAATTAATGGTTAGCGGTTTGAATTGTGCAATCGGAGAGCCGAGTTCGAGTTTCAGTTAGGTTCATTATATTCACTTAGTGTTAATAATTTTTGAAGAGACATGAATCCGTTTCTTCTCCCAACATCTATGGGTAAAATAGCAGAACAGACTGGGTTCTATAGCCTTGGGTGGCAAGTAGTTTAGCAGAAGGAACTGAATCGCACTATCCTACATGCGGCTGGAGTCCGCTTGTGAATTCAAATTTCCACGAAAACTCTATTTGCACGTTTAAATGAATATGACCCCTGCTACACTTGATCAGCTTTTTTCGGATGCGGTGGATTCGTTTGGGAGAGCCGGCTCAGGTATGGTAGATAATGAGCAATTACTTTTTATTCAATACTCTATTCGCCATTATTTATTATTTATAGCTCGTTGTCACTTATCACGCAACTCTTCGGATAAAATTCCGCTGGTTTTGATGTGAAAAAGGTTTCAACGATCTCTTTAATCTGGTTTTCATTTGAGAAAAGTTTTCCCTATCAAAGCGTTTTGGAATGATAGAAAAGGGTTTTAATCGATTGGTTCAAGGTCAGACGAATATAGCGTGAGGCGTAGAACAGGCCAACCGAGTTTCAAAAGAAACTGTAAACTTGGATGTGTGGCTGTGATGGATAACGGCACGGAGCGAGAAGTCGGAGTTCGAATTCCAGTCGAGTTCATTACATACATCTATGCGCAAATAACTCTGTGAAAGGTCTGAATCTATCTTTCCGCTACTACATATTTGTTCAATTAGTGAAACCTGTATCTGGGAAAAATCAATGTTATCTCCCAAACATTGTTAATGCGATATTCAATCGTCCACGAAAAAGAATTATTCTCACAACCAAAAATATTTTTCGGCTTTAAATAACCCACAAAGTGTTGATGAGCCGTAAAAAAATCAAAACAGTTGTCTTTGTGACATTTAGCAGATCGTCTGAATCTTTTCTGATAAGCCCTTGAAACGAGGAAAGAAAGGCTGTAGCAATTTTCTGGTCCTCCTCCATGACACTTTTATTTACCATCCGCAGAAGCTGACACGCTTGAAGGCTAGTTTTTATTCTGTAGTGTATTCTTGATGGTGATCATTTTCTGTTGGTATGTGCAATCACATGATTTTTGCACGGTGTTGTAAGCATCAGATGATTCCTTTCTTCACGCCGTATAAATCGTAGGAATTGAAGTTGAGGTACTGTCCAGAAAAAGTTGGCTTGTGATATACGGATGTTTTGAACCCGTTCTCCGTAGGAGTCATTAATACATCCAGGAAGTCTAGCTGGTTATTATTAGGTTGGTGCAAAAATAATGACGTAATAATGACAAAAAAAACGACATTATTACGTCATTATTTTTGCACCAACCTAATATTTTCTTCTTCCGTTGTAAACTGGATCAACATTATTGACTTCACATGGTCCAGCAGTATTTGTACAGCTTCTTGGTGCAGCCAGAGGATGAAGGTGTCGTCTGCGTATATTTCAGACATCTAACTTTCCATTTTTTTTTCCTTTTCCAGTATTTTTACTTCATTCCACGGGGGTTTGTGACTACACATTTCCCTTCATATATGATTAGCTATGCCTGATTTTATTGTCTCTCCTCGCTAAAGCTTTTCGATGTTCCTCCAGCCTTACTTTTAGGTGGTGGATAGCTTCAGGGAGAACATGTACTCGACAATGAAATCAGGGATGGCTGATCGTGTATGGTTCGAAAGGGGTAATCATCAACCCCTATGGAATGAAGTGAAAATACTCGACAACGATGAACACTGGATAGTTAGATGTTTCAAAGAATCAGCGCATATGAAAGGCTATGGGCACCTGCTTAGCAGTACATTAAGCACAATATGGTGATATCCATTCGGAATTCAGAAGAATTTTATAATTACTGTTTTCAAAATTCTTCTTCTGCTGTCTTAACCATTTCTTCAGAGGTGTGTCTGGTTTTGGCAAAAACTGCAATATGGTTTTCTGTATATTTCCTGTGATAAACCTCCCAATATTTTCCAATTGTCAACCTGTCGGATGTTGTAACACGACCGCAATTTTCTTATAAATTCACTTACAAATATCGTCCTGAGTAGAGACGATAAACTATATCAGGCAGCAAGACCTTTGATTGGGAGGTTTTCAGCGGTGTGGAACCACTTCTTGATTGCTCTTTTTTCTCAGGTTCACTCTTATTCAAAGTGGTAGGGTCTGTTAGGGTCCAAGCTATGGGCAAATAGTGAACTCCCAAACTGGGATCAAAACATGAAAAATATATAAATACATTAAAAATCACCATTATTGCATGTTTTTATCGTAACAAAAAATAAAAATAATTAATAGCAATACATTATTTAAAAAAATACATCATTACATACATATATATATATATATATATATATATATATATATATATATATATATATATAAGCTCACAAGAAAATAGAATGTCAGCATTAAATGACCCATAAGGAGTTGATATGCCATTAAATACACACACGACCCCAAACTTAAAGATGACAAAAAGACTAACAATTAAATTTATTAAAACAATAAAGCTTGCTTCACCACCAAGTTCATGGTCTACCGAACTGTTGTAAATGTCGACTCTCCTGTACGTCTGGGACGCCTGGTTACTCTACCAAAGAGACATCCACGAACTTGGAAGACTCCATCAAATGAGGCTTCGTCTAATCCTGCGAAACACGTGACAGGACCGGACCACAAAGAAGTTCTCACTTGCGCGAAGGCGAGAAACCAATATGACTCGCCACCGACTTCGATGGTCCGGATACCTTGCCCGAATGACAGATATCCGCCTATCCAAGTAAATCCTCTTCCCTGATTTCAAACATGGCGATAGGCCATGCGGACCCCACGTCGTCGATCGATTCAAGGATCAGCTCAAAAACGCCTTCCTGAGGACAGAAATCCATCCGCTCAATTGGGAGATGGAAGCTGCAGAAAGAACCAATAGGAGAAGAGCATTCCACGAAAAAAGACAACATCCTTCGAAAATACCAGAAAATAAATAGAAGAGACGAAGAGAGCCCAAAGAAAAGACAGAGCTCTTTATCCTCTGGACCCTTCTACCCTACCGTACGGGGGCTGTGAACGTCACTTCAGATTCAACATAGGAAATGTCGATGAGCACCCCAATACTCGGCAACGAGTTCAGCCAACGCCTGCGTATTAAAATAAGAAAAATTAATAACAAAGAAGAGGGTTATTTTTTGTTAATCGAGTTGTATTGCGATATTATCACTTCATGTTGAGAGGTATTTTTTACCCCACTTTTTTGTTATTAATTTTTTACCCCGCTATTTTGTTATTAATTTTTACCACGCTTTTTTGTTATTAATTTTTTACCACGCTTTTTGTTATTAATTTTTTACCCCGCTTTTTTGTTATTAATTTTTTACCACGTTTTTTATTATTGATTTTTTGACCCGCTTTTTTGTTATTAATTTTTTACCACGCGTTTTTGTTATTAATTTTTTACCTCGCTTTTTTGTTATTAATTTTTTACCACACGTTTTTGTTATTAATTTTTTACCACGCTTTTTTATTAATTTTTACCCCGCTTTTTTGTTATTAATGTTTTTACCACGCTTTTTTGTTATTAATTTTTTAACCCGCTTTTTGTTATTAATTTTTTACCCCGCTTTTTTGTTATTAATTTTTTACCACGCTATTTTGTTATTAATTTTTTATTGAATTACATTTATTAAGGATGTAGTTACGTTTTAATTAATTAATTGGTGTTACATTTTATTTGTCTGTGGGATTAGTGACATCAGGGACTTAACGACATTAGTGACATTTATCGACCTTTCAACTGAGGTACGAGATGACACGATAGGGCAGGTCGATTTGAGAAATGTGGTATTGCATTAAAATTGAAAGATGGGGTATGATAAATAATGACACAAAATGTTTTCCAAACTGTTATCATTTTTTGAGGAAACGAGATTAAAGATTAAGTTTAGGTTCAAAGTGGTAGCATTGTAATTTCATTCCAGTGATCAGTCAAAGCCTTATACAGTCTTCTAATAAAATTTATGATATACTGAAGCTTTATAAATTGTAATTGAACAAGATACAAGATGCAAGACACAAGCACATTATTATTAAATCTTTGTGCCATCAAATAAGACACTCATTTACTTCAAAGGGAAATTATATCGAACAATTTAGTTATATCATGACGTAATATATTACATTGTGCGGTTTTCAATAAACAATAATTGGTTCCAAGCAGTTTTATGCTGTTATATACGCTTTTATAATTTTTCTCTTTCTATTAAATATGATCTAACAAATGGTCTAACAAATCTTTTTCACTGAGTAGCCATTTTTTATAATCTTTTACAATTTTTTACACAGTTTTTACTTATCGAAAGCTGTTGCTTGTGGTGATTCATAATTAGAATTTTGGTTTGAATATATTTTCCATTCAATGTATCTAATACAAAAGATATCAACTTTATTTGGATTTATTCTTTTATTATAGTAAAATTTCGAAGTCAGTTTATAATAAAAAAAATATCCGCGGAAATGAAGTATTTCTGTACATGTTTCAGAAGATCTTTAAGAAGCTATCAATCTACTTTTTGGCAGCACTACTTATCATATCAAACCGCAGCGTTCACACCGATTGCAATGATGATTTTCCAAAAAAGTGAAAAATAAACTTACCATAGTAACACAATGTTTCATTATCAAGAACTTCCCAGTCCCTACGACTACCATCACGTCGGCTTTGATATTACACCGATCCTTCATATTAGCGCAACGAGGAAGATGTTACCGTGCGGTTGGAGTCCCCATGACCAGACGAGGCACTTTCTCCCATCTAAATTGAGTGCAACAGTTACTACGCTTTAACTTGAGGACTTGGCAGAGGTGGGTTGGGTAGAAGCGTTCTCTTCACTTGTTGGGTCGGGAAATCCTTCCTGCTACTCGCACACAATTTAGCCAGCAAGTCGATGCCGTTGACCGGCGTGTGGCCATCGCAGTGCCTATAAGACTTCTTGGAGTCATGTATGAGAGTTAGTTGTAGGCTGTCGACAAGTACAGTTACTCATCCCATTTCACTTGAATAAAACAGGGTCGAGCGCTTCGCTGCAAAGGTACTACCACTGACGATACACACGATTAGACCCCTATATACGTAATTAGGTTACAATATTTTTTTTATATGAATACTATCTTATGAAAATTGAAATGTAGCAGAGTGGGGGGATATATCATAGATGAGGACGTATCTCGTAGATTCGGGGGTGGACACCGCTCCTCTTTGTATTATACACTAGCAGCATGGCCCGGCGTTGCCCGTGCTTGATTCAAAAATCGTACGACTCATACAGCAATCGCTATCACTTGACTTAAAATATTTTTGTCCTTCCTTGCCTTTAAAGGAGTACCCTTTGCCGTGCTGATGTTGCTACATGCCTTACTTCTTGCCTATCTCACACTGCTAATTTTTTCTAAGTTTTATACTAAACATTAAATCTGTTACGAAAAAAGAACTAAACAAAATGAACACAAAACGATCAACTTTAAAAAAGGACTCATAACTGGAAAAACCGAATGAAAAAGGAATGTTAACAACAAATACTTTTTCACACCCAACCCAGTTCTGCGGAATCAGAATCAACGTTGAGTTAGTTTAAGCAAGCGAATGAGCAAATTGGAGTAAAGTGCCTTTCAGATTTAATTTTTTCCCACTTGTGACGAATGCAGCTATCGATTTTTTTTTGCACGCTAGCATACTAGTTAACATTCGTGTCAGTCAGGTGTTGGCTCTCACGCTGGCCAATAGAATCTTCCTGCCTATTCGTGGCAGCCAGCTATTGGATCTCACTCTGGCCAGTAGAAAATGGCCGCAAACTACATGAAAACTGCTGTAGAAGCATGAAAATGATTATTTCCACTATCGATGGGAGTTGGGAAATGCAAAGACAGGATTGGCCTTCCCACTAACTTGGAGCATTTGCATGTAAATTTTGGTGCAAATCCATCGAAAATTACGGCCATGCATTCGTTACACAGACACACGCACACAAACACACATCATGTCTTTTATAGATAGAGATTTACTATATTTTTGAGTGTAATGGTATTTGCTTTTATATTTTTTTTTTTTTTTTACAGTGAAGGCTGTGAAATTTCTATGCATCCGCTTGTCGGTTGCCTAATTGAGCAAAGTTAGTTTTTTTTTAAGCTATAACAGATGCTACAGAGGAAGTGCATACAGATAAAGTTAATATTTAAAAAGCTTATTTCATTTTTATCTCTGACGCCAAACTGACATGCTATTTCGCCATATGTCTGTTCAGCATTTCACGTTTTTGTCTTTTCATAAGCTCATAAAATTCTTAGTTTTAATTCTTTAAATTTGTAAAGAAAAAAACAGACGAATGTTTACACTTATAGTAAAGCTTTAATTCAATTTAACTATTACCGATAAGTGAGATTCGACCATTTCTTTTTAGAGGTCTGATCGAATATATTGGGGCTTAGTACTATAAAAGGAAAACTACAACACATACCAATTCAGCATTTCGAAATAGTCCTCTTCTGAAGACATACAATTTTATCCAGTTTAATTTTAATTGATGGAAGCATTCCTTGTCTCTCTGTATTTCTGAGATGAGGTATTATGATTATTTCTGAGATAAGGTATTATGATTATTGTTCAGGGAATAAAGGAGTTGATCAGATCCAGTGACTAGACTCCAAAAAGAGTTCAATACCAGGCTACGGCAGTAGAGAACCAAAACTTGGAGAGATGATTTAAAGGGAAATAAGTGAGACATCCGGGAGAGGTATGGCGCTTGGAACTAGAACAATCTACCCCGGTGGACAAAATAAAGAGTTCGGTTCGAAATCACCTGAAAAAGGTCGGAGAGTAACAGGGCCGAAACGTTGTAAATATGGCAATGAAGGTAAGGAAGGACACTTAGAACTCTTTTTGGGGATAGTGAGAGCTGTCTCGTCGCATTTTCTTGGATTTCCTCGACGCCTTTAAATCTTGTTCCTTTCAAATGAGATTTGATTTTTCAAGAGTTAAAAGTCGCAAGAAATGAGATTGGGTAATGTAGTTCTTGGTCAAAAACTGCTGCACTGTTACTGATGGAACCTCTGTGCTGTGATGAGACGGTCACACTCTACACACTTTCCTTCCAATCACTGCTATAAACAAAGGAAGTGAGCGAGAACGTTATAACTGAGTGTGCTTGCGCGACAGAGTTCAATGTCAATCTGTGCCAAGCGGTCTCACTTTGCATACTTTAGTTACGTTACAATAGCATCAGTCTCAATAAGTAAATAAGTAACAGGGAAGACTGGGTCCTGTAGCCTTCGATGGCAACCCGTCTAGGAGAAGGAAAAACTCTGAATTCAAAACCAGCCTGAAGAGTGTTGGGTTCTATGAGGCTATCTTGGCGAGGGCACGCCACTGCTTTAACAGCTGCCGCTTCGACTCTCATGGGTTATGGGAGTCGTGATCGTGAAACGTAAACTTGGGTTACTGGGTGTTGATTTTTGAGAATGTATTTTCTTAACTTGAACAGTCGTATGGTTTTAAATCTTCATAGAAATTGCCATGTGTCTGATATAGAGAACGTTTATAATTTTTGCTAAAAGGCATTACTCACCGTTGAGCCAGATTAAGAGCATTGAGAAGTTCGAGTGAAGTTTTAGATGTTGGTGAGTCTTTTGATCTCTAGCCGCTTCGTTTATCTCATTGGCTAAAAGGCGTCGCTTGGCAGAGATTTGTACAAGCGAGCTGGTGATTCTTTTAGTTGATTGATTAACAGCATAATGCAAAGGTTCGTATTTTTCTGTTTTAGTTGGACTCAAACACGGAAGGTTTTTTGAATTTACGCAACCTACCAGCTTTTGCAATCTTATTTTAGAGTTTATTTATGGCGACATTTTTATAGAGATTTTTGTGTTGATCTATCTATCTATCTATCTATCTATCTATCTATCTATCTATCTATCTATCTATCTATCTATCATTTTTTCTCACTTTGCTCATATCTATCTATCTATCTATCTATCTATCTATCTATCTATCTATCTATCTATCTATCATTTTTTCTCACTTTGCTCATATCTATCTATCTATCTATCTATCTATCTATCATTTTTTCTCATTTGTTCATATCTATCTCATTCATATCTATCATTTTTCTCATTTGTTCATATCTATCTCATTATTCATATCTATCTATCTATCTATCTATCTATCTATCTATCTATCTATCTATCTATCTATCTATCTATCCCAGTCTGTTCATATCTATCTATCTATCTATCTATCTATCTATCTATCTATCTATCTATCTATCTATCTATCTATCAGGTTGGTGCAAAAATAATGACGTAATAATGTCGTTTTTTGACGTTAAAAACACGTCTGAAAACGACATTATTACGTCATTATTTTTGCACCAACCTAATATCTATCTATCTATGAATTTCTTTAGCAAAGAAAAAAATGAAAAAAAGAAAACAGAAAACGTCCACTTGAATGTTATTGCCTTCAAGGCATGTAATCTTTGCAAGTAAACAGTTTATTTTAATTGTTTAACATATATATATATATATATATATATATATATATATATATATATGTGTGTGTATGTGTTCGTGTGTGTGTGTTTGTGCGTAATAGTACCCGAAACAAAAGTGAAGATGATGAGACAGTCTATTGAAAACCAACAAATAATAATGGCGTCATGCACTTTTACTCCCACTAAAACAATAAAATAAAAACCATAGTACTCATAGGATTTTATTTAAGAACACTCAGAATTTGTAGCCCAATTCCTGCTCGGTGAATAGAAATCCATTGAAAACACATCAAACTTCTTCAATACTCGAATACAGGCGGACAGACACACTCTTCTTGTGTGAAGCTAATCTAATTTAATTTGATTTATGGTCCCCACAGATATCCCCAACGCATTTTCCCTCGTATCCAGTTTTCTCTTGCTTCCTTTCTAAACTGAAGAAGCTACAGACGGCAGACGCTCTCAGAGAAACGTGGCATCTGAAAATTTCTTACATCTTTTATATATATATATATATATATATATATATATATATATATATATATATATATATATATATATAATGTGTCTGTACTACGTTAAAGACGAGTGAATGGACTACAATTAAGGTTTTTATTTAATTATTCTTGTGTTCGACAAGTGTTTTTTTGTTCTTTGGACATAAAGCTTGTAAAAACTGTTCATAAAATCTGCATATCCGGACACTTTCTGCTATTCTTTTAGCCGATTTCAAGGGCGATTTTATATTTTTATAAATATATATCTGTCTAAAGTTACAGGAATGTTTTATTTTCCGAACACGTTCGGACACACATAAAAAAAAAGTAGACATATTTAGTTAAATGTAAAAAAATAAAAATCGCCCTTGATAATGGTTAAAAGAATAGCCGAAAGCGCTTGGATCTTTGACAGTTTTTACACACTTTGTGTACAGAAAAAAAAAACACTTAAACGGACACAAAAATTAAATAAAAAGCCCAATTGTAGTAACATGTCAGTCGTCTTTAACGAAACACACACATATATATATATATATAAAACATATATAAATATATATAACGTGTATAAAAGAGGGATTGCTGCTTAAATAGACAATATATATATATATATATATATATATATATATATATATATATATATATATATATATATATATATATATATATATATATATATATATATATATATATATATATATATATATATATATATATTAATAAGGATTTGTTTATTATTAACGCTGTTCCTTATTATGTTTGATTTTTAGCCCTGACGCACGGTGGAGTAATGGATAGCGGCTCAGATTGAGGAATCGGAGAGCAGAGTTCGAATTCCAGTCGAATCCATTGCATTCACTTACGTGCTAATACACTTACCTCTTCTCCTCCCCAACCTCAGTTATAAGTAAATAGTAGGACCAGTTCTATAGCCTTGGATGGGAACAGAAAGATATGGCAACATACTGCGGGAAAAAAATCTGCCTCGTCAGTTAAGTATCGAAAGATACATGATCGCCTAAGCGTGTATCACGCATGGTACATAACTGACTGACTGGAGTATTTTATACGTTTATTCAATTAAGTGCCATATATGCTTGGGCGATCATGTCTCTTTCGATTCTGGCATCGGGATATAGTGTCATTTATTTCACTAGAATAATTACGACTGTGTAGTGAGTTCGATCCTCACTGGGTGCCCCATACTTTCAGCCTAGTGCCACATCTAAGCCACGCTTAGAAAATCACTATGTCTCTTTCGATTCATGATAAAGGCTTTTCCCGTAGTAGGCTGCCGTGTTGCGGGCCGGTGTACACATTGAGAGATAAACACGTGCGTCTCCTGAAATGCCCACAACGAACATGGCAGACTCGGGATGTGAGCTCACGTAAAAAAAAATGTTAGGAAACAGAAACAACAAAGGCCAATATATATGTACAAACAAATAATAATGTATTAACAATAAAGTGTTACATATACAATAGAATATTGTTGCTTGTTACTGAACAATGAACATGAATGAAGAAAACATTTAAGCTGGTGAATTGTTTGCCTAAATGTAGTTTTTGTAGCAGAAAGTCCTAGAAAAAAATGACGGGAATGGTGCGTACGTGTGTATTCTTCATGCATTTCCCAAAAGGGAACGCGTTCTTCTGCGAGAGACTTACATGTTGACGTGTAAGCGGAAAAAGTGAGAAAAAGAAGGCGAGAAAAGATATCGCTATTTATAATCCGGAAAGCGTACCCTAGTAGCGGTTTCGAAAATTAGGAGGAGGTAACTCGACATGCCATTTCTTTTCGTGCTAGATTGGTGGCCAACCAAAACTGGAGGACCCAATCTGTCCTACTATCTAACCCTAATTGCGCGGAAGAAAAGATTGATTCATACCATTCTAAAGGATATTTGGATATTGAATGTCTTAAATAAGCAGTAAATTCGACCTTGCCAACCGAACGATCCTTTGTGGCCGAACGGTTAGGCACGTCAAGATAAATCACGGTTCCGTGTAGGATGCAGGTTCGAATCCTGTCAAAGGACGAATATTTTCTATGAAAATTTCTCGGACATTTAGGCGGGTAAATGTTATTTAATACTGTTTATTATAAACAGAGCATTTACTTAAATACTTGTATCTATAAAAATATCTTTAATAAATATATATATATATATATATATATATATATATAATAAAGAAACAATATTTATACAAAGAATTAATTAGCAATGTTTATATGAATGTATGGGGAAATTACACCCTGAAGATGACAATTTCAAATTGTTGAAAGTACTTGGTATATCTCTTCCATCTGACAAGTCTAATATGAGGATTTTATTATTCAGGGAATTGATAGTAAGTTAATGTCTCATTAAGTCTTTCGCCATTAATCACATTAACATTGCTAATTAATTCTTTGTTTCTTTATGATATAAAATATAATCTGCACACTCTAATATATATATATATATATATATATATATATATATATATATATATATATAATTTATCATCCATTGACTGTTTGAAAAATCCTGTAAATTTAATATTACAAGGTGAAAATGATCATTTACATAATTGTATCTTAATGCCAATTGTATGAAATATATTACTTTATTAAAAAGAACATTGTGCTCTATGTGTGATTCAGTTTTAATATGTAATATTTTATATTGTGTTAATAGGATTCACTTGTATTATATACCATATAAATATATATACTCGTATTCTCTTTTGATAGGCAAGCGATCAGGGTTCGAATCTCATTGTGGTCAATTTATCAAGATGGTTTTCTTGATGCTACTCTCCTGATTCCAGCGCCCGGGCACCTTTGGAAAGTGACTAAAAAAAACCATATCAGTAATTGACCCAAGCCTTGTGAGTGAAATTGGGTAGACGGAACTATTTGGGTTGTGCTAGCACGAGGTCGTAAGTCATCGTGACCGAGCGTTTGAGCGTACTCACTTTCTTCAGACTGTTGATCACGCTAGATAATGCGCTCTTTCCCAGAAACTGTAAGTAAGGTCAGCTTAGCATAGTTGCAGTATAAAACACAGGTGGGCTCTGTGACTGTTGAACAAACATAAGTGTGCCTGAGCCCGTATCGAACACAGGGATTGGCTAGTCGCTCTAGTAGACAGGCATACTCGCTTACGAGAGGCCAGCCATCACTGTTTTCATTTTGGTTGAACAGTGTAACCCGGATATAAGATACCTGGATATAAGAGAGATTTTCTCTGGTCCCAAGTTAGAGCCATACTTATCTAAACAAAATAGACCATACCCGGATATAAGAGAAACCCGGATATAAGAGACTACTTCGAGTCTATCAGTGCATAAAGAGGCAAATTCTTTTCTCAAAAATTCAGTCTATTTCTTACTTTTTTAGGGAACACCACAAATAAAATAATAATTTTTAAACATACAGAATATATTAACTGTAGAGGTCTCTTAACGCATGTGACCGATGTGTAACTTGTTCGGAGACCCCACGTGCATAGGGGCCCCAGGCTAATTTGTGTATGTTAAGTGACTTGTGTTACAGAAGCCTCTTTTTGGGAAATAATATAAAAATTACTACGACAAGCCACGCGTATTGCGATTGGTGAAAATATATATCATAATAGAAAGATCCATTTCATATAAGTTTGTTCTCGACTAAAAAAGAATGTGGGAGGATACCGCCTTTTGACCTAGAAGATGTCAGAAATGGCGAGGATTTTCTTCAAAGAGGCTGCCTACCTATATAAATGGAAGGGCTGCTTTGTCTCGCCAGTTCGGTTCACTTGCTTGCAGGCAATTTAGCTACCATGGAAAAGATCAAAGAGCTGACCCTGAATCACGACCATCAGTCTTTGCACAGTCCTAGCACAGACTTGCAGGTAAAACTCTCATCACATCTCTATTTTTTTTAATATTTGTAACAAAGACGACTGTTGATTTTCTGTTGGAGACAATATTATCTTTTGTTTTATCTCTGGTTTCATTTTATTCTTAAATTTCCATTAGACAAAATCATTATTGTTTTGAATGTTTAATTGTAATATATTTTACAGTGTAACCCGCATATAAGAGACTCGGATATAAGAGAAATCCGGATATAAGAGATTTTCTCTGGTCCAAAATTAGAGCCTGTGTTAATGTATATAAATTAGACCCGGATATAAGAGACCCGGATATAAGAGAAACCTGGATATAAGAGGTATTTTCTCTGGTCCCGACCTCCCCGATATAAGAGAGTTCGTTTTGAGTGTGAGTGTGATGTCGTAAATCGGTCATAACAGAGGTCAGTTAGAGAGAGAGAGTGAAGTTCAATGACTTAATCTTGACTAGTCTAGAGACACGGTGTGTCCAATCTGTGTCTGTAGGAGACACCCTCTACCTTATGATTTTGCTTTGTGTGTCTAAGGGTAGTGCCGCCCTCTTTTATGCCGACTTTGCTTGTCGTTGCATTTACTGGACAGCACTTTCATTTTACCCACAGTTCTGTTGAGTCAGAAGTTTGTTTGTTTGTTAATTTTGCTACTGAAAACTGTTTGCTTGCGATCATTGCGATTAGTGAGGTCAGCGTCGGCGTCTCAACGAAAAACTCTGAGCATTTCTGAACAGTTGGAGCTCATCGACGATGTCAAAGTGAAGAAACTCAAACTGGCCGCTGCAGCCAAAAAGTACGGAATCGGTTATTCAACAGCAGCAAAAATTCTCAAGAAAGAAGACGATCTCAGATCTTGCATGCAAATGAACGGAAACACTAATCGCAAACGAAAGCGCCAATCCGTGCACAAGGACGTTAACGAAGCGCTTACACAATGGTTTACGCAAGCATGTGCTCATGGAGCTACCGTCACCGATCACGTCATCAGGCAGAAAGCATCACAACTGGCCGTAAATCTTGAAGTTGATTTTGAACCGAGCAATGGCTGGCTCATGCGCTGGAAGCAGGCCAATAATGTTTCGTTCAAAAAATTTCCCGGCGAATCAACGTCAGCAGATCACGGTTCTGCCAACGAATGGGTGACAAACGTTTTGCCGCAACTTTTTCGTGGATATGATCCAAAAGATGTTTGGAACTGTGATGAAACGGGAATTTTTTACAAAGCCATACCGTCTGGATCTTTGTGATTTGCCGGCGACGAACAGTCAAATGGGACAAAAGTTCCCAAAGACAAACTCACGATGCTTCAGTTCACAAACATGGACGGCAGTGAAAAGCAAGCTGTAGTTGTTGGTAAGTCGGCAAAACCATGGCAAACAGATTTTGACGAATTTATCAGCTTCGACGACCGTCCACAATGTTATGGAGAACTGACTGACACGGACATCACACGTGGTATAAAATCGGATGATCAAGATTTTGACGAAGATGATGATGCTGAAAGCGTAAGTTCTGAAGTTTCTGAAAGTGACAAACCAGTGCCAAATTCTCTGGCTGCATTGAATGCGCTTGAAACTCTGACAGCCTACTTTGAAGCAAAAAGCAGTAATCCTGATGGCGCATTGAAAATGACTTACGGACTGTATGAAAGTGTTCATGATGTTAACAAAGAGATTTCTGTACAATCAAAAATGACTGACTTTTTTAAGAAAAAGTAATTTTTGATTGAATTATTTTGAAAACTGATTGAAAATGTATTTTTTTCTGTGTTTTTATGTCTATAACTGTTAAATAAACTAGTGTTCTGTACGTAAAAAGCGTTATATGAAGTGTTCCCATACTTACCTAAACAAAATAGACCAAACCCGGATATAAGATACTTCTTCTCCGGTCCCGACAACTCTCTTATATCCGGGTTACACTGTATATTTTTACTTCTGTAAATAATTTTTAGTAAAACTCTAGCGCTGATTTCTTTATTTTCCTTTTCTTTCACCTCTCTCTCTCTCTTTTTTTTCTTTTTTTTTTTTAGTTTAGTCGCCATCGTGACAAAATAGGGGTTCGTCCGAAGCTTTGAAGTTCATTTCCAAACAAAAACAACAATTCAGCTGTCTTAACTAAAACCATTGAATGTTCATTTCACAGCAACAACAAAGATAATTAATTCATATTTCTCTTCAGATATTTTTTGTTAAAACTGACTTTGTATTTGTTTAAAATTATTTTCTATTAAAGAATTTCTTTCTTCATCCAATTTTCCGACAAGCTACACATTTTGATTTAAACATTAATGCAAATATGTAAAAATCAGCAGTAACATTTAGACCTACAATAGTATTTTAACAGCAATGACATGATTATTGGATATATTTAAACATTCTATATGAAGTCAGGTATAGGGCTTTGCATAGATTATTAGTGATTGATCCTGAGATTCAATCACATCATTAAGCACTTGTACGCTAAGCATGTGTTTGGTTTCGTTTATTTTGTTTTACAACAACCTAAAAAGGGTTATTTAATGCCTACAAAATTTTTAATGCTGGTAACTTTTTTTTTTCAAAAATATACTTCTGGTAATATTTTCTCTTCAAAATGTATAGCTGGTAATAATCTTCTTTCCAAAAATGTATTTCTGGTAATATTTTTTTTACAAAGTATTTTTGGTATTAAAACCTATCTTTACACTTTTGCCACACTTTGGGAGTTAACTATTTGCCCATAGCTGGGACCCTAACAGGTGCTACCACCCCCGATGAGGGTCGACCTGGAAAAACCAGCAATTAAGAGGTGGTTCCACGCTCCTCAAGACCTCCTGATCAGAGGCCTTGCTGTTGGATGTAGTTTATTGTCATACCCAGAACGGGCGAAGCATGTGTAGTGGTTATTTAAGATTATGATTTTAGGATGCAGTACCAGGTATTGACAGTTTGTGAATGTATGAAAAGATAAGCTTTTTAATTGTGCAAGTTGAGAAAAGTGTTGAATGTAGACCCATACAGAGATGAGGCTAGATCAGTGCCAGACACCCAAGCTATGACACTAAGCTAGATCTAGGTCTTGTCCGGCAGGTTTTTGAATCAGTACACAGTAGAGAGTTTATATTAAGAATAAATATTGTTCGAACAGTTCACATGATCATGATGGAATCAGAATGCTTAAATATTTCGGTCTTGTTGCAAACACACTTATATAATATAACCCTACATCGTGGCGTGAGACTAAATACAGTGTAACCCGGATATAAGAGAGTTGTCGGGACCGGATAAGAAGTCTCTTATATCCGGGTTTCGTCTATTTTGTTTAGGCAAGTATGGCTCTAATTTGGGACCAGAGAAAATCTCTCTTATATCCGGGTTTCTCTTATAACCGGGTTACACTGTACTAAATATTTAAGATATATATTTCCAGGTGAATAAGCCTTTCAGCAGAAATGAAAAGTAATGTTTTGAATGGGGGCACAGAAGAAAGAAGAGAGCTGCAGAGGAAAAACAGAAAATAGCAAAACTTCTAAAATTAACATCGTGACTCAACATAGGTATGAGGACAACCACTCAAAACATTCCTTTAGATATAGCGTCCACATCAGCATCCACTCCTGCAATATCAGCCACTAGTACTGCTCCTTCAGGTTTAGTATCTATATCTACATCCATTTCTGCTACTAATCATCCTGTTTCAGCAGATACACTATCACTGCCTGTTGCTGATTCTGCTGGTGACATTTTACAAAAGGAAATAACAAAATTTGTAACAGTAAAGGAGTTTGCAAATACAAGAGACGCATCCGGGTCTATGGAATATTAATGTTACTAACACAATAGATTAAAGGATTTGTAGTGGACTCTTATCATGTGAGAATCATGATAGTAACCTTTCAAACTCATGCAGAATGTATAAAACAGCTAAAGTAGAGAATATAAAGGCAACGGATTTATCAAACTATGTGTTCAAATGTGAAATGCGAAATGGAGAGTGTGTAAAACGTGAATGGCTACTCTATGCACAATCCCAAAGTCGTTCGTACTACTTTGTATATTGACTATTGTTCAAGAAAGAATTTTCCTTTGCTACATTGGGGATCAATGACTGGAAGCATAGAAATGTTGTGGAACATGAAAATCAAGAACAACATCGAATGAACATGACAGCATGATAAAGCGTTTGATAAAGCATAAAAAAACAGGAAGTGTAGATTCTTTATTACTTGAACAAAATCGCTTAGATTAGGAATATTAGCATAAAGTGTTGACATGCGTGGTTTCTGTAATTTGCTTTCTTGCCTCCAGATGTTTGCTATTCCGTAAAGAAAATCAGATTATTGGGTCAGCAAAACAAATGGCAACTGTTTAGGTCTGCTAAAGCTGTTGAGTGAATTTGACCCTTTCTTGCAAGAACATTTGGAAGAAATCCTACAAAAGGGAATCCGTCATATTTATCTGCAAATATTTGTGAGGAATTTATTGAATTAATGAGACATGTTCTTTGTACTATTCTTGAAGAAATAAAAGAGTCAAAGTATTATTTAATAAGAGTAGATTCCACTCCAGACATCTCGCACACAGACCAACTGACATTTACTGTCTGATCCATTAATGGCTGTGAGCCTATGAAACGTTTGTTGATGGTCATCCCCATCTTTTCTCATGGCGCAAAGGCTCTAACTGTTGTGGATTTTCTTAATGAGAACAAAATTCCAGTACCAAAATGCCGTGATCAGCCATCCGATAATGCTTCAAATGTCTGGACGATATACTGGATCTCGTGCGCAGATTCATCAACTCAATGAGATCGCCATCTATGTCTCCTGTGCTGGGCTCAGCCTGAACTTTATCGGAATAAAAGCAGTAGAGTTTTGTCTACAGACTGTAAAATTCTTTGACTTTGTTCAGCATCTGTATTCATTTTTTGCTGGTTCTGCTCTTCACTGGAATATATTGACATCATCTCGATAAAAAGCTTTTGTTCTCAAACGTCTGTGTGACACACGATGGTCAGCACATTTTGTCATTGTTTGTGCTCTGTATGGGGGTTTCGAGCCAATAAAATATGCATTGGATTCTCTATCAGCTAACAATGAACAGCAAGTGAATACAAGGCGAAAGGCAGAAGAATTGAGCAAAAAAATGGAAAAATCTTTCTCACAATTCTTTGGAATGACATGCTAGAAAGAATGAACAAAACAAGGTCCTGCTATTAAATGATGTGAATATGCTTGTTGCCACGAATCTTCTTGGGTCTATGAAAAACTTATCTTCATAAATGTATAGGGGTCCTCCCCTTTTTACACAAATGGACTCACCTAGTATATATATATATATATACTACTACTACTACATGAAGACCCGAGAGAGAGAGAGAGAGAGAGAGAGAGAGAGAGAGAGAGAGAGAGAGAGAGAGAGAGAGAGAGAGGAAACAGAAAGGGGAGTGAAAGGTTGTAGGTTACCGGAAGAGTGAGAGCAAAGTAACACAGACGCAACGAACGTAGCCAGCAAGAGTCACCGTGAGCGAGCACGAAGACTCAGTAAGAAGTCATACAGTGATACTTCAATACCAAAGACTGTATATATATTTTGCTACTAACCCGTATTCCTGGAACTACTAACCTGCTTTACCAGTTTGTATTATTACGCTAATACATTATTTTCATATATTCATTCCTGGCGTTTGTTATTTATTGGTACCTGATTTCAACCCAGAATCCACAATAAATCTAGAAACAAATTTAGCGAATATGAATTCAAAGCTAGTATGTGTACAAATACAGATTATAGCGATGGGGTAAAAACAATAGATATAATAGGTCAGTAGAAAAGGTACTTCTCAGTCAAACCGAAAAGTTCAAAGTGGAAACTTTCTTCCCTATTTTTGGCACTCAATCTTTGAACTGACAAAACATGCAGAGGCTTATTCACAGATTGGAAATCTGTTTTCTTTCTTCAGTGAATTGAAACCCATTGCTTCTGATGCACCAAAGAAAAAGTGTGAACAACTGGCTATGTATATGTATCGCAAAGACCTAAATTTACGATGACCTTTTAAATGAATGCCAGCATCTCAAGCACTACATGGCTCTTAATGAAAATTGTGAGACTCTCCCTGCACTGTACAGAAAAAATAATTCCGGGCAATTTGAACTCTGTATTCCCGAATGTTGAAATTACACTCAAAGTGTTCATGTGCATGATGGTGACCAACTGTATAGGAGAAACATCTTTTTCAAGACTGAAACCTATAAAAAAAAACCTGCTTAGAAGCACAATGACGCAGCATGGTTTGAATTAGTTTTCATTCAGGTACATGGAAAATGACATACTATTCCTGAAGATCACTGATTTCAAGCCAATAATAAAGCAATTGTCTGAAAAGAAATGCCACAAATCCTTGTTGTAAGAAGTTTATAGTAATTTCATACTGTGCTATGTAATCTGTGTGGTTTATTGAGTATTATTGTTTTTCTAGCCTAGTTTGTTGTTCAAATGCTTATCATGTTAATTAGTTGCTGCTAAACAGCATGTTTCTTTTTAATGTTTTAACATCAGACATTTTGAAGTGCCAATAAAATAAGTATATGTTTAATATTATCGACCATTCACTTTTTAAGCCTGTCAGTGTTTGCCGTAGGGGCCCCAGGACACTGGTTAGCCTAGGCTCCCATAATGCTATTAAGAAGATCCTGTATATTTATATATTAGATAAATCAATGTTTTGCCGCAATTTTTAACATGAACTTGAATTTTTCTTGTTAAATGTTGTATAATTTTAATACATTCATCATTATGGATGAACAGATATTGGATTTTATATGGTGTTTTTCGATACTTAGTATGAGCAAAACAAATTCACGGATTTAGACGAAAAAACGACCCCAGAAAGACCCTAAAAGACATCAAAATCCGCCAAAATGTTTCATCCTTTAATGGTTATGTTTAGTTTAATTTCTACTGTTTATAAATGTAGTTAGAATAAAGCAAATGTTGATAAGATAGTGAGGGTTACAAAGTACTGCTCGAAGCCCCCAATCAAGCTTGAGACTACACTCCTGCCGGTCGGGGGTTTAATGGTAGTATCCACCGACCCTACTTGTGGTTAAATATCTATGGAAAAATAGCATCTCACTTTTACCACTTATATTCTATTTATTTATCGAGGTCAGTGTGCAAATATTGCATCATATTTTAATATCTCTCCTCATTAAAATATTGATAATTTGCTTTTTGCGGAGGTTCAATTTTTATTATGTAAAGTGTATCATGAATCTCTTTATATAAATAAATGCAAAAGTTATCAGCCAAAGTAATAAACATTATCTTATATAACTGAATAAATTATTATTTATGTCTCATGTTAATATATCCTGCTTGATATCCTAATTCTTTTTACCAGTGCCTTTGTGAAATGTTCTACTTTAATTCGATGATAACATTAACTTGCTTAACAAAATCACACTTTTTTTGCGCTGTCACAGCCTGCAGAAGATTACGAGCTCACGACATTAAAAAAGAAAGAATGAAACACCATCATTGTGAGTTTTTAGGCCTAAAATACAAAGAAAAAATCTCCAATGTTATTAATCCTGACCTATTATCTTGGATTCAGTCACTTTCCCCAATCATAACATAGTTTCCATGCGCCTTTTATATAAATACTTTCCCGATAATTGTTCGGGTGAACTTGTATTCTTTGTAAATATTCATTGGGGTTTCATTTTTATTCCCTACCCCCGCAGACAAATAGTACATATAGGAACTAGTTTGTACTACATAGTGACTATGGTGGCTGTACTAAGAATGGTAAGTAAGTATGTGTTGTTTTGGTGTAAGCAATACTTTGGTATGTTTGGACCAATAATTGCGGCTAGTTAAGTTTAAGATAAGATAGATTAAAGACCAGCCTTCCCTTATCCCCCCTTTTAACCTTGTGCCACATTTTTGTATTAATCAAAATAAATATTACTTTCATCTGTGGTACCTAGATTTTATGAACTTAAGCGTAGTACTAAATTGTCAGATAGGTCTCATTATTCTACAGTTGAAATAGCTAGATGTAACTGTAAGTTCTATGCTAAGAGTTTCCTCTCTCACACTTCTGACCCGTGGAACTATATTCGGGCTTCCTGCTTTCCAGTCAGCTTTGATCTGCAAAAATGTAAATGCAGTGTCAATGGATATCTTCTGTCTTCTTAATTTTTGTTCATTTTTATTGGTTTATTTTCTCAATAACTTTTTTTTTTCCTTTTCTCGTATTCTCTCACACTCACGACACTTGTGTCTTTATTGGCTTGCTTTGGGTGAGATGATTAAAAAAAATCTAATTTCATAGATTTCTATTTCAGAAGTATTTGAACCATTTGCGACTAGAAACTCTTTGCAAGCAACTTAGAAAGCAAATTACTCATGCTAATGTCAATTTTAGAATAGATTATCAAGGAATTGATTTAGTTTTTTTTTTTTTTAATTTGATTATTTCTATTGATAAGCCAGATAAGCAACTTAAATTATTGATGCATCAAGTTATTTTAGAAATACTGAAATTATGCGCCAACAAATATTTCTCTTACGATATTTGATAGTATTAGGTTGGTGCAAAAATAATGACGTAATAATGTCGTTTTTTTGACGTTATTACGTCATTATTTTTGCACCAACCTAATATATAAACTTCAGCTACTCAATAATCGCTTGTCTTTTAGTGGCTTTATTGCCCGTCTAGGGATGAAATAATTTGAAAAAAATGCATCTACGCGAATCGCCAGGCCGTTATATTTGCTAAACAGATTGTCAATCAATTCTAAAAAGCTTCTGTCTGACCAACAGCAGAAGACAACCGCTGAAAACAACCGTACAATTTAGTATACTAAATTTCACTCACAAGGTTTAGCTCGATCTGTAGTATGTTTATCAGTCCCTTTCCAACATCACCACACGCCAGGACCGTTCCTCCAATCCGATAATAAAGTCACCTCCCTGATAAATCAAACATAATGAAACTCTCTAACAATTCACCCATAACATATATATATGAAGAAAAATATACGGAGAAAAAACAAACAAAAATCCTTATATGCAATTATGCTGTTTTAATGTTAATATAATGTCAACGTCGGACGTTTCGGTCTAATAAACCATCTTCAGGACATATTCATAAAATATAATTAACATTATCAATTCAACATGACAAAGACGATAACTGAATATGTATATCATTTGAATTGTTCGCGAAGATGGATTTCTCGCCAATTAAATCATTAACCTTTGTATTTATTTTTTGTATGAATAATTCATGAATTTGTAAATTAATTGCACCTTTATTGAAATTAAAATAACTGATTCAAGTGCAACTTTCGGATAATAAGTGCGACATTACTGTAATTATTGAACAATATAGTTCATGCCACTTTGACGGAAAACCTACCAGTACAAAAGAATTGTCTTAATACTATATTTGTACAAAAACGCACAACCTTAAAATTTAAATTCAAACTCAGCGTTGCGACTGCTCTTTCCAAAACAATAACAGATTTCTCATAGCATTTTTCGGATTACATCTCTATTTTCGTTGTCCACTTATTACTGAGAGTAAAAACAAGAACAAAATCTATTCCATACCTGAGGATGTCTGTAGGAACAGACGAAAGCTTCTAAAATTAATAAGACCTTATGCAACTGAAATTTATAAAACAAGGATCTTTTCATTCATAAACAGGTTCGGGGTTTTTGTATATTATTTGAATTGTTCGTGAAGATGGATTTCTCGCCAATTAAATCATTAATCTTCGTATTTGTTTTTTGTATGAATAATTCATGAATTTGTAAATTAATTGCACCTTTATTGAAATTAAAATATATATGTAATGAAAAACAAACCACTTTAAGGTACCATTACGATAATTTATTTCACCTAAATCCTTTTTTAAGGATTCAGGATCATCAGGTAAAACTCCCAACAACGAATTCAGAGGAAAAATGGGATTAGAAATTGGTGGGTAGTGTAATTTTTGTAATTTAATAGAGGGGGTTGAGAGTGGTAGTTAAACAGACAATATAAAGTATAGGGAGGGGTTAATTTTATATCTCTCTTAAGTATGTTTTATATTGAAGTAGGAGGAGTGACAGAACCTTGACCTATTTAGATGGTTAAAACTACCACTCTCAACCCCCTCTATTAAATTACAAAAATTACACTACACACTAATTTCTAATCCCATTTTTCCTCTCAATTCGTTGTTGGGAGTTTTACCTGATGATCCTGAATCCTTAAAAAAGGATTTAGGTGAAATAAATTATCGTAATGGTACCTTAAAGTGGTTTGTTTTTCATTACATATTAGCTCTGTCCTCACATTGAGCTCTCAGGATTTCATCCTCTTTGGATTTACCAAGTTCCTTATAACTTATATATATATATATATATATATATATATATATATATATATATAATAAATTAATTGATTTATTAGGTTGGTGCAAAAATAATAATAAAATAATGTCGTTTTTTGACGTATTTTTTAACGTCAAAATACGACATTATTACGTCATTATTTTTGCACCAACCTAATAAAATATGTGTTTTTCGCTACTAAGTTCTAACCATGTTTCAAAAATAGAAGCTAAAAGCTACGAATTTAATTTTGCAATTAAATCAAAGACATTAGTTCCATTTCATCCTCAAGCGAATTTTGGAGTAACTTTTAAAATTACTGGGTTTTAAAGACACAGCAAAAATCATAATTCATGTTTCCAAGGATACAGAGAAATCCACTTCAACTAGACAAGGGGGGTTTGCGTGTTCATTACGTCTGTATTTTAATGTATCAGTTATTAGCTACGTTTTGGTAGGGGTAGGGATGTATTTTTCAATGAAATCTGACATCCGTTAAATGCATGTCGTCTGGATTTTATAAAATTTTATTGTTAACGGCAAGAATTCTTACGGCATTTTTTTCTATTTGTATATTTAAAGATTTTTGGGGTGTGTTTAGATTAGAATACGTTTTACTTTTATTTAACTACGATTTGAAAAATATTTTCACTTTTAATTTTTAATGTATTATATTTCTTTTAAGAACAAGTAAATGTATTAGAATCCCTTACAGTATGTAGAATTATTTTCACATCAAGTATAAGTATGTATATTATTAGGTAACATTTTTTTTTATTTATATTTAAATATTATTTAAATAAAATTTATGACAATGACGGCAAAAATAGCTAATTAATTTTACTGATTTAGTAAACTTTTATTTTTTATATAAACCTAGTAATATATTGTTTCCCATGTAAGTACAAAGGACATGGGTCATTCAATGGTTTTACATCTTCTAGCTTTTCATATTAATTTCATTTTACTGTAGATGATTTACTGGATTCTTTTAAGTGCTTGTAGTACTTAGAATTATATATATATTATATATATTATATATATATATAATATATATATTATATATATATATTATGTATATATATTATATATATATATTATATATAAATATTATATATATATATATTATATATATATATATTATATACATATTATATATATATATTATATACATATTATATACATATATATATATATATTATATATATATTATATTTATATATATATATATATATATTATGGGTGAATTGGTAGAGAGTATATATATATATATATATATATATATATATATATATATATATATATATATATATATATAAAGTGAACATTCAAGTCAACACTCAGAGGTGACAGACTGTTTCATGCTAAACGCAATCATGTGGCCTGATGATTGCGTTCAGCATGAAGCAGTCTGAGTGTTGACTTCAATGTTCACTTTTATATTTAGATACGATCTATTCCTGATATTGAGGGCTTTATCCCATGAATATAACACAACTTAAAACTATATTTCTTCATATGTATAAGTGGATATTAAAGTCAACACTCAGAGCTCAGATACCACTGTATGGTACAATATACGCCAGTTGAGTCGTACAAAAGGATGGCAAGGAGAACAACTCTATAAACCCGAATTTTCGTATCCAGTCGGATACTCCGCTGATCCCACAAGCGATGGCGAAGTTTGCCAAAAGCCCTGGTAGCCTTAGCAATCCGATGCATGATTTCATCATCTAAAGATTCACTGTAGTTGACTTTGCTACCAAAATAGGTGAAAGACGTTACATAGTTCATATATATATATATATATATAAATTGTATGACATTTTTTTGCATATCTTTTTATTTAGTTTTGAAAAATCATATTTTTGGTTGTTCCTAACACACACACACACATATATATATATATATATATATATATATATATATATATATATATATATATATATATATATATACCGGGTTTAACTGCAAAATTGTTCATGCCACAAAATATTCAATATCTAAAAGAACACTAGACTAATTTCGTTTCCTTTTTCCAGATAAGACATTTAGCCATCTTGGAACCATTTGTCGTCTGAAGACCTTTGAGTTATTCAGTTAGAAATAAAATAAATTAAAGACGTTTTGTGTAAGTCGCACTGTCTTCTCAGCTGAGCAATGGTGAGAGGAAAAATTTATTCAGGCCTACAGTAATGGTAACAACATTCATATTTCTGGCTTCCATCTTCAAAGTCCATTCAAGAACCAACAAAAGAACGGTAAATAAGTTTTGAAAAGAGGGAACAGTAGAGAGGAAAACTGGATCAGGAGGTCACAACAGGAATAGGGATAATCATTTCAACTTAGAGCTAAAGCGATTAATTAGAAAAGATCCAACACAATTGATAAGATGTTTGGCACGGGAGAGGAGCGGTTCAGCTTTGACGGTCCAAAGAGCAATGAAAAAAGACTTGAAAATTAAAATCGTACGTGAAACCTGTGAGATACCTTGTTACTTTTCAAGTCAGAAAATTAGAAGTTTAGAGAGGGCGAAGATTATCTTGAATAAGTTGGAAAATGACCCCTGAATAATATATATATTCAGGGGTCATTTTCCAACATATTCAAGATAATCTTCGCCCTCTCTAAACTTTTAAATTTTCTGACTATATATATATATATATATATATATATATATATATATATATATATATATATATATATATGTATATATGAACTTTACTTCAATGCTTGATGAGCTTCCGAACCTTAGCTATGATTAATTAATGATGAACATATCATTTTTGTTTATGATGGATTTCATCACGATTCTTCTATTAATCTTGGAGATTAATTATACATTCTTATTGCTCAAAGTAGAGTCCAAACCCCAGAGAAGTCCAGTAAGATATCTTTAATCGTTTTTAATATACAGTGGTTCAGGGCTTTTTGCTGTAACACGATTTGGATAATTTGGCTGTTACACCGGAATATATATATATATATATATATATATATATATATATATATAAAAACAGACAAACTTAAGTGTCTTTTGGTTATAATTTATTTCCCCAGGTGTATGATGTTTACCTGGTTTATCAAACCGCACTTCCAAGGGTGAAAAATGTTTTTAATTCGACAGATGTCATTTCCCTCATGGGTGTAGCAAATGACGTCTACAAGATGGCGGACATATATATATATATATATATATATATATATATATATATATATCCTCCTTAGGTTTACCCGTACGGATCACCTAGTTTTTTATAAACTATATATATATATATATATATATATATATATATATATATATATATATATATATATATACGTAGGACATTTTAGAGAAGATTCCGCGCCATTTTTAAAACTAATTTACTGTTTCACTTCGAGCAAAAGGGACTTTCTCTTCCTGGAGGGTTTTTTATATTCAATATCATCATGAGCATGATCACCATCACAAATAACATTAGTACTACTACTACTATTACTATTATTATTACTATTATTATTATTAATAATAATAATAATAATAATAATAATGATGAAGAAGAAGGGAAAAAAAGTAATGGTCTTTTGAAAAAGAGTAGAGTTTTATCGTTGTTTCCTGTTTAAAATTGGATTCTCATTCTCTTTCTCTCTCAGTATCCCCTTCAGTTATAGTGTTCGTTATCGCCTTGCTTGGAGTGAATTGATTAAATAAGAAAAATTTAATGTACAGTGTAACCCAGATATAAGAGAGTTGTTGTGACCGGAGAAGAAGTATCTTATATCCGGGTTTCTCTTATATCCGGGTTTGGTCTATTTTGTTTAGGTAAGTATGGCTCTAATTTGGAACCAGATAAAACCTCTCTTATATCCGGGTCTCTTATACTGTACAAAGTTTCTTTAAAATGTAGCTCTTTTTGCCTACTCTCTCTTGCTTGTTAATGTTACTATAAAGGGTGGTGAAGTTTAATTTTTAGATAACCTCCACTCTAGATAAAATGAACGCTATGCACTAGTCTTTCATAGTTTACTGTTGTGCAATATTTTCTCGACAGATGGCATTACCCTCATGGCTGTAGCAATTGACGTCTACAAGATAGCGGACATACGTTTGTCGTTTGAGTGACGTAAGAATATTTTAAAGTAGTATTCTAAATATGAGAATGTTGTTGAAGTCCAAACTTCGAACACATTTGACAATACAGGATGTCTGAATTTCTACCCCACTTGGAACAATACAGTCTTCTACCTCTATTTGTGACTGTGTCACACTAAGCTTAATAACTATCAAGTCATGCCCTCCCCACTTGTAAACTTGGTGCAATAACTCTTATTTAGATTTGTGCAGTATTAGGTTGAGTGAATATCAAAGGCAGACATATACGTCCCACTTGGAAAATTGATGCAATACAATCTTCCTATTTTTATTTCACTCTTCTACAATGCGGCATATTGAAATAAGCTCAATAAATAATAAAACAGACGCTCCCCACCATTTAAAAAACTCGCTCAACATAAGCGAAGTTAGACATATATATATATATATATATATATACACACACACACACACACAGATATATATACAGACACACACATACATATATACAGACACACACATCAAAAATTTAAGACCACTTGAAAAAATTTTTAAAAGGCTGTTTTTCATGGAAAAATTTTAAACATTTCTTACTTAAGATTACTAATTTTGTATTCTAAAAGTTTATGTAGACAAAAAGTTATAATCCGAAGATTTTTTTGAGAAATTGACATTTTTATAAAATAAGGCGTTTTACACTTGATCAAAATTATAAGACCAAAGACAAAAATTCTACGAAATTCTACGAAAAGTGTACGAAAACATTCAACAACCAAATTTAATAATGAGTTCTACCTCCACTGGTTTTGTTGACTTCAAAAATTCTTTGGGGCATGCTAGAAATTAGTGTTTCCATTAAGCTGCGAGGAATATTGCTCCAGCTTCTGAAGATAGCTTCACGAAGTTCATTTTTTTTGTTGAATATTGTTTGTCATTTTGATAAACATCTCTTGCCATTCATCCCCAAACATTTTCAGTTGGGTCCGGTGAGCATGCGGAATGTCTCAAGAGGTGGACCCCATTTTCTTGTAGAAAGGTCATGGTCAAGGTCCGGCATGCAGCGTGGATTGCCGCATAAATTCTGTTGGAATAACCATCCATCCCCACACAAACGATGGCCCTCCGTCACCAACGATGCTTTTTGTAGCATGCTAAAATAACCAGCCGCTGTCTGACCACCCTCCACCACTTGGAGCTCCATCGTCCGTCTGTAAGAAAAGACACCCCATACCATTAGGGACCCTTTACCACTATGACGTGTGGAGAAAATTTCAGGAGGCATGTTTTTGTTATGCCAATATCGTTGGAAACCATCACGATCATCTAGATTGATTTTTTTCTCATCAGAAAACAGGATTTTCTTCCACTTCTCAAAGTCCCATGTTTGGTATTCGCGACCAAACCTTAAACGGTTCCCTTTGTGACATGGAAGCAGCCGAGGAATTTGTTTGCGCTTTTTATTTACCATGCCTTTTTGTCGTAAGTGTCGTCTGATGGTTACTGGACTGCAATCAGCATCTGTGGCTCCCTTAATTTGACTAGAAGAAAATCCACTGGCTTTCACAACAACCCGCTTTATTCTCCTACTCAATGCCGGAGACATTTTGTGGGGCCTACCAGTAGATTTTGCGTTTCCATAATTCTAACTGTCCTTTAGAATCTGGCAAATCAGTTTTACTGCGATTTACCTTAGCTGTGATAAACCTTGATTATGGAAATCTAGAATTCGAGATTGCTCAACTTCGGTAAGTTTGCTTGCTTTAGGCATGGTGACATCTTTACGCAGATTGCTAATCTCTAACTGAACTAAAAAACATTGGAATTACCCTAGATCTAACAATTTATACCCCCTGTTCTTATAATTTTGAGCAAGTGTAAAACGCCTCATTTTATAAAAATGTCCATTTCTGAATAAATTGATCGGATTATAACTTTTTGTCTACAAAACCTTTTAGATTATAGAATTAGTAACCTTAAGTAAGAAAAAGTTTATAATGTATCCATGACGAACAATCACTTATAAAAAAAAAAAATTAAGCAGTCTTAAATTTTTGATCAGGAGTGTATGTACACACATAGCATTATATATATATCTCTAACAAAAAAAAAGAAAAAAAAAGAAAGGAAAAACTTGTCTTTCATAGTTTTATCAAATTGCGATAACACTGTTTTGCGATATTTTTTCGACAAATTGCATTAATCTTACGGCTGTAATATCAACAAGTGACGACTATAACATGGCGGACGTAAGTTTGTCGTTTCAGTGACGTAAAGAGGTGCAGTCAATTTCTCCACTTTCTCCTGATTTAACATCTGCAGACTTTTACATATAGAGGACCCTAAATGATGTGTATCGCAGTAAATTGATGATATTGGCATCCCTTAGACAAGAAATTGAAAATGTATGTGCAGCAATCCCAATGCACAATTTGGACACCGTTGCACAAGCAGTAGTTTGCTGTACTATTAAAACTAAAGGTCACCATTTGTTGTGATTGAAAAATCAGAAAAATACGCTGCTTTTTGAGGCAAATGGATATTTTTTTTTTCTGGAGTTCCGTTTGGGGTCAAGAACTGGACCGTCTCGTTCCAAAGAGCTATTGACAGAATAACAAAGAAAAAAAACTTATGAAGTGCGTTCCCTTACATTGACGATATCGGAATTACAGGGCGCACGCAGATGGAACAACCAAAAAGTTCCTGGAGGCCATTATGAAGACTAAACTTAACCTCAAGTCGAAATCTGTGGCTTCGGTACGCTACATGAACGTGTTGGAATACTGTATCAGCGGTGTAGTTATTAAGCCCGACCCAGGGAAACTTAAGAGAGCTACCTCCACCAGAAAACTCAATAATTAAAAAAGGCACTGGGCATGTTCACATTATGCGAAATGGATAAATGAATTTTCTAATAAATTTGGCCTTTAACAGAAACTAAATTCTCACTCGAGAAGAGGGCACTTGAAGCTTACAATCAATTAAAAAAACAAAAAAAAAAACAAGGGAAGACCGCTCTACAACCAGTAGACGAATGCTTACGTTTCGTGATTGAGTGCGACACACCAGACGTTGCCATTTCTGCCGTCCTCAACCAAGGGGTACGCCCAGTAGCGTTCATGTCAATAACACCACAGGGTATCATTCTAAAATATCACCCGGTAGAGAAGGATGCGACAGTAATTACTGAAGCGATTCTGAAGAAGAATCCCTATCTCGACAATATTTCACCATAGTTACCTTCAGGTTTAACAACGAAAGGCGTATCAAAATTCAAGAGTGGCGGTTAGAACTTGCAGTATTTGATTAAACGATAAAATGTTCTGGCAAGGATGATCTGGTTCTTGACGCATTTAGCTAAGCTTACGCTTATTCGGCCATTTCCACTTCAGCCCTCATCGACAATGGACTATGCCGCCTGGAAATTACTCGATTCCTGCACTTTGTTAGAGCAAAAAATCTTTTTCTACGCAGGAGGTAAAAAAACGTGCAGTTTTTGCAGGGTCTGTGCAGAAATTAAACCTTGTTTCTATTGCTCACCAGAAAGCACTCTTATCAAGGCGACCAAACCCATGGAACAACCAAGTTCCGACTACAAGGGACCCATACCTTCTGTCACGCGTAACACGTATTTATTTGCAATAATTGACGAATACTCGCAGTTTCAATTCATCTTCCCAAGTCCAAACATGCACACATCAGTAATTAAATCCCTAGATCTATTGTTCAATTAAGCCTGGACACCCGGCTATATATAGTCGGGCAAACAATCTCTTCCCCAAAAGGGTCGCAACATGTAAAACAACTTCATGGCACCCAACCGTGAACGCACAAGTTGGCCGATTTAACTTCACTATACGAAAGGGGATTCCTCTAGCCGTTAGGTGGAGAAGCCTACCTGAAAAGTACTAGGAATTGGTACTTTCGGAAGTGTTACCCCCTCTCATGAACGCTTCTTTGCATTACTGCGCTGCTCAACACACGGGAGTTCACTATCGTTCAGGCTAACGTCACCGGGTCTCATACTATTAAAAAGGTTCATATGAAACGGTAAAACTGGTCCTTATGGGGACAAAGTCGAGCTCCACGACGGTAATCCGACATACGCCATCATTAGATATCCAGGTGCAATCTGTATCTGTTTGCGATTTGGCACCATGCACCGAAATGGAGTTAACTCTTGTGCCCCCTCCACGGAACAAGATAGTAACCCAATTGTTCCTATAGCAGAAGAGTACACGACATTTAACGGAAATATTGCTGAGATCCAACAGATAAGATCCGAGCAGATGACGAGACCCCCACCCAGGCCGATATGATTGGTAACGCCACAATTTTCCAAGGATCGAAGAATGATATCCTACGCTCGCATTGTACAGGCAAGAGACTGACCCACGCGGGCTACATAATCTGTAACTTACCCCCGCCTTTATTTTGTAGCCGAGTTTCGTTTAGCTCCGTTAGTTTTAGCTTTGTTCTGGGTTTTGTATATGCCTGCCACAGCGTGCATACACAGATGAGCAAATAAATGTTTATTTAATTTAATTTATGAAAACAAAACTCTGTTCAATGTAGTTAAACAGCTATGATTTACATATTAATAATAAATGTATTTGTAATGCAAACCAATTAATACAGTTGTTTTGTCTTTAAAAAAAACAAAACAAAAACTATTCATTTGGCATCTGTGCCTGACTGCTTGAGCAACCATAAAACTTTAAGTTGCACTAAAACGTATATATATATATATATATATATATATATATATATATACACATACACACATACAATTTCACACAATATTGTACATTATTCGGACGATTGTCCGACTTTTTTTTACATAAATTGGTCTATAAGGGTAATTCTGGAAGATAACTTTAGTAAATCAAGAAGTCTGTGTAATTATAGCGAATCTAATTCTATGAAGATTAGAGTAGGAACAAGATAAATGAATATATATATATATATATATATATATATATATATATATATGTACATACACTATACACACTGAATTGATGTTACATTACTTGTGTGGTATAATGGTTAGCAAGCTTGTTAGACTTGATCAATTATGGCTGAATATCGAGTTCATTTTTCACTGGATGCTCCATACTTTCGATCTTGAGCCGGTTCCTAATTTGGCAGACAAAAAATTGAAACTGTTACACCGGATCGAAAATTATGAAAAAGGTCTTGTTTCACATATCGACTATGGTGAGATTTGAACCAAATTCTCGTAGTCAGAAAGGTAACACGTAAACCACTCGGTTATGCTCCCATCTAAAATCGGCTTATACCTGTGAATATTGCGAATAAGATTGTTTTTATTATTAATTCAATAAACGCTTTGTCTATCTTTTTTGCAGTCACCTCAGTTTGTATATAATTGATGTCTATTGTCTAGCATGAATAATTCACTTTATGGTACGAAACTTCTTCACACTTAATTCGTTGACACTGTCGACTGCAGAAGGAAAACAAAGTGACTAAACAAATAAAATGTAAAAGGGGGGGGGGTTGAAAGAACATACAAATATGGAACGAATACGCTGGAGAGCTTTGACAATAGTTGATTGGTTGAATTTGTTTAGCGGCATATCAACCTCTATGGGTTATTTAATACCGAAATCTAAATATCCCGCACGCATTTTTATGCTTTCAACTGCAGCTACCTTATTTATTTTATACACCCAGAGTAGAGGTATGTTTGTCATATATGTTCATAGATCATAAAATGTATTATTGATAATTTTACTATAAAAATATATTGTTGACTATTTTATTATATAAATGTACTGTTGATTTTAGTTTATTTGCCCATAGCTGTGACCCTAACAGGTGCTATCACCCCGGGTTTGGGTAGATCTGGGAATAACAGCAGTTAAGGTGATTCCACGCTCCTCAAAACCTTCAATCTCTCGATCAGAGGCCTTGCTGCCGGGTGTAGTTTACCATCATACCCAGGGTGCTTCCTGGCAATATAAGAGAAACCTCTCTCTCTTATCTAATATATATATATATATATATATATATATATATATATATATATATATATATATATATATATACTATCTATATTTCTCATGTCTGTCTGTGTGTCAGTCGTGGGCGTTGTTACCTCGCCCAGTCCGCATTTCCCACCCGATTTCGATGCGGTTTTTACCACAAGTTTGAAAATGGCTACCGTAAGAACATGACGGAGCCCGATTTTTGAGTTCGGACTCAGGTTCCGAAAAAAATCGATAGTCGAAAAAATCTGCTTACAGAAAGAATGATCGCATTTCAACCAAATTTGACACGCCCTTAGAGTCTACCATTAGAAGTGTTGTCCAGAAATTTTCATGACCATAAACCCCTAAGCAGCGCGGAAAATCGATAAAACCCAAAAACCGATACACCCAGATTGCGCCTGAACCGCATGTCGGTTTTTAGCGAAAACCGACTGGATTTATGATGAGGCCATGAGGTTTCAACTCTGTGCGTCCCCCCACCAAACAGAGTGCAAATCGGCAATCGGTCAACCCTTAAATTTTTTTTCCGGTTGGGTATTTCCTAAATGCAGATTAATTTAAGGTCACGCTATGCGCGGGAAGAAAACAGGTCAGTGCGTGCAGTGGAGTGGAAGAAAACATTTGACCTCAAATTCTGGAATGCGTGCAGGACCATTGAAATTCGGCTTTTTTTTTTTTATCCCCGTTACCAGGACTGACTTTGAGCCACAAATGACATATTCGACTTTGTCAACACTTTCGCTTTAATCGTCGCATCTTACCAAAATAAGCACTTCCTTTATTCGCGTCTTTACTGAAAAAAAAAAAAGCATACGTGCTGAGTGAAAATGGTTCCGCCCTCAGCAGTCCATTTTCCAATTCTTTAAACCTTTTCCCCTAGCGACAGGACGAGTTTGCTAGGACTCTACGGTACCCAGACGTGCCTTCATACTACATGTGGACACAAAAGAACACCTGGGCTCGGCTGAAGGGCAGGACCAACGTCGAGGGCTATCCAGGCGTCAAAAAAGACGCCACACTTGGAAGAGTATTCACGGTTCCCCCATCGCGACAGGAATGTTTTTACTTGCGACTCCTTTTGCACGAAGTTAGTGGTTCAACGAGCTGCAATAACTTACGGACGATAATGGAGTTTTATGTGACACTTTTCCTGGGGCCTGCCTCCGTCTCGGCCTTTTGGAAGACGACAGCCAGTGGGATGCCACAATGGCTGAGGGAACTCTTTTAAAAATGCCCTCTGCTTTGTGCCACCTCTTCACCACAATCTTACATATGTGCGAATCCAGTGATCCCAAATCACTTTGGGACAAATACAAGGACTTTTTGTCCGAAGACATACTCAGAGAAGCGCAACTGCTGTGTCCAACAATGGCTCTTACATTCAACGATGAAATTTACAACAGGGCGCTTATAATCATTGAGAACCTCTTTGTTGAAATGAGGGTGGGGAAATCTCTCGCCGCTATTGGGCTTCCAACGCCAGATAGCGTGGCTTCCTCCAGTCTCTCACCTGAGATTGAGCGGGAGACATCCTACTCTATTGAGGAGCGCAACGCCTATGTCACAACAAATGAGCCAAAACTTCTCATAGACCAAAGGGCCTCTTACGATGCGGTTCTTGCATCCACCAGGCAGAATACAGGATCAATTTTTTTCCTGGACCCGCCTGGGGGAACAGGAAAAACGTTCGTAACAAAACTGCTTCTTGCAGAAATTTGGCGCCATTACTACCGGGTGGCCGAACAGTGTACTCAACGTTTAAATTTCCGCTTGACGGGATTAAGGCAGAAACAGCTGTATGTAAGGGGACAAGAGCCGATGCTATTCGAGCGTGTTTTAATTCGTTACAACTTTGACCCACTGTTAGACCATTGCACCTAACATGCGTGTAAACCTAACTGGCGATGTTGGGTCCGCCGAATTTTCGAATTCATTATTAGCCCTTGGCGAAGGTATTATTCCAGCGGATACTAATGGATTTGTAAACATCCAAGGGTTGTCTACAGGGGTCACAACGCCAGCAACACTCAGGGAATCAGTTTTCCTGATCTTCAAACCAACTACAACAATATTGAGTGGCTTGCTGGACGGGCAATTCTTGCCCCCAAAAACACCACCCTTAATAGACAGCTTCTGGGAACTGTGCCAGGGGTGTTGCACGTTTACAAATCTATCGACAGAACTCCAGACCCCGCTGAAATGGCGAACTTTCCAGTGGAATTCTTAAACAGCCTCCACCCCACTGGTCTCCATCCTAACATTCTGAAACTTAAAGTGGGGATCCCGGTTATGTTGCTTAGAAACCTGCGTCCATCGAAACTCTGTAATGGGACAAGGATGGTTATTCAGGCCCTACACCCAAACATTATTGAGGCCAAAATTATAACTGGCTGCGGTAAAGGGGAGCAAGTGCTTATCCCAAGGATGCATTTGTATCCATCAGATGCCGACGTACACCTTCACTTTCAGAAGATCCCAATTCCCAGTCGCACCCTGTTTTGCTATGACAATTAATAAGGCCCAAGGACAAACGCTATCTGTCACTGGTGTACACTTAGAGGAGCAGTGCTTCTCACACGGCCAACTTTACGTAGCCTGCTTTCGAGTCGGCAGGCGCGAGGATGTGTTCCTTTATTCACCCTCGCATAAAGCTAAAAATGTGGTTTACACTGAAGTCCTCAGCCATTGATACGCAAACTCCATTTTTTCTGTGAAGTGAAGGGTATATTGGCATTTGATGGATACAAATGCATCCTTGGGATAAGCTCTTGCTCCCCTTTACCGCATTATTGTGAAGCATTGAACTCATCGCAAACTAATGTATAGTTCCAAGCATCAATTGTCTCTCATCACATCACCATACCGTATGAACAGAAATGAATGACCCCGACCAGATTTTTGTCCCTTTCAAAAATGCGTGCGAGACCCCTTCGGGCAGCAAAAAATCGATAAAAGCCTGCCATCAGCTGTCAGTTTTTGACTTCTTTTCACGCCCAGGCTGCAATTAACGTCAAATGTCTATTCAACTTGCGACATTTACGGCGTCAATTCGTAACGGAGACAGATTTTCAATTTGGACTCAGGCTTTCAAAAACTTGGTAAATCGGCTGGTACTCCGTTTGGGCGGATTACATTCTAAAATTTCGGGCGTTCTTTACGATTCAACCAGAAATTCCTACGCGGCCCAGTTAGATGTGCCTTGAATAGAATGCCGTGTGACCCCGTCGTGACTCAAAAATCGATAAAAACCTCCGTGTTGACCATGCCCTCAGCAGTCCATTTCCCATTTTGTTCTTCCTCCCAGGCCGCATCCCTGATCCGATTTTTCAATTTACGTCATTGTGTCATGCCGGAGCCCGATTTTTTATTTGGGACTCAAACTTTGTAAAAAAGCCGATTACCTCACAGGTGATACGGATTTTGGGGGGTTTAAGTTGAATGTCTCGTCTGCACTACGCGGCCCAGTACATCTAAGCTTTTAACCTCATTTTGGACTCTGTGCAGTTGACTTCGCATTGTTAAACACTTTTGAGCTCTTTTTATTTGAACTTAAAATCGGATCAATGTATGGTTTCCAAAGTACCAGTTTAACAAAACAAGGGCAACAACAACCCCACCCAAGTAGTATGACCCGTCTGAATATTTCCGGAAACTGGGATGGGTGTGAAAAAGTATTTGTTGTTAACATTCTTTTTTCATTCAGTTTTTCCAGTTACGAGTCCTTTTTCAAAGCTGATCGTTTTGTGTTCATTTTGTTTAGTTCTTTTTTCGTAACAGATTTAATGTTTAGTATAGAGCTTAGAAAAAATTTGCAGTGTGAGATAGGCAAGAAGTAAGGCATGAAGCAACATCAGCATGGCAAAGTGCACTCCTTTAAAGGCAAGGAAGGAACATTTTTTAAGTCAACTGATAGCGATTGCTGAATGAGTCGTACGATTTTTGAATCAAGCACGGGCAACACCGGGCCATGCTGCTAGTAACATACAAGAAGGGATTGAATCTCAGTAGATCACATTCGAGTTGAATTAGACTGAGAAGTTTTTCTGCACTTTTTAAAAATTATCTCACTCCAATCAAGCACGGCAACGCGCGGCCATGCTGCTAGTATATATATATATATATATATATATATATATATATATATATATATATATATATTAGTGTGTGTGTGTAAAAAGGACCTGAAGTATTAAAATCTCAGAATCAGCATTGGACAAGAGGAACAGGAACAACATAGTCTGCAGAGTTCTATCTCGTCCTGCTGTTTCGAGAGCGATAAAGTCACCGAAATAATAGATAGAATACAATTTAAATCGACTGCGGTTTTTTAATATTATCTTCTGAGCGATGCTAAAGAAGGCAGGTGCAGATGAATTTTAACTCCACCGAACGATTAGCTTGCATAGCCACATAACTAAAATTATTAGTATTCAAATAGTCTAATTCAGACAATAGAACAAAAACCCTTGAAAAAATCACCTTCAATGTTTTCTGATATCTGTGTCAAGATTTAACACAACCAATATTGCTGTAAGGCGATTTTTTTTTATTCCGTTGCCTACCTTTATAATTAATGTAAGTACCTCCCAATAAAAAAAATAGGAAAAAAAGGCCCCATTTGTCATCAAAATGTTTAAGATGAAAGACCAAAATATTTATTTTCTGAATTTTTTTACGTTCGAAATTTTGGTTAAAACCTTTTTTTACGACAGTAGCAGAGAAAAGGGTTTGTTTTATTCTGCGCCTTTTCCGACGAAAATTTAATTTTTAAATTTAGGTATCGAAAATTCAGTGGAGGTGCCTAAATTAATGTTTCTACAAGAATATTTTAGATGAATTAATGGTGGTAAAACATCTGTTTACCTCCCATTCTACGTCATTGATAACGGGCGCGTTGTGTATTGCATAACGATCAAAAGCAAATTCTTTTAACACAACGTCGAAAATCTGACTTGCAGTTGCTTGAAGAATCGCAGACTGACACGATACACAAGAAAATACCCTGTCCGGTGACAAAAGCTGCTGGTGGGGCCAGGGTTGCAGTACCACTTTAGCCAACGAGACTGTTACTTCCCCTGGTTGGCGAATGACGAAGGCAGGGTATTGCATGTGCTTTCACACTTTGAATGTAGAAAAAAAAAAGTACATGCATGAAAAAAAAGAGACCGATTGATTTGTCATGCAAGATAACATTTAATAAAACTAACAAAAGGATAGTTTAAGAGTTTCTTTTGCTAGAAATAAAAGAATACTCAACGAAAATTGTCAGTGTCAGGAATTAAGTGTGACTTGTTTGTGTGTGAGCTTTAAATCCCTTTTGTCTTCGGTGTAAGAAGTTGGTGTCACACACTTCGAAAGGAAGAAAAACAGGAAGAGTTAAGTGTTCGTCTGTTTATGTACCCTCTGGGCTCCTGCTGATAATGTTTATGAAGACACTACAATATGCATTGGCGGGATCTGTACACTAGAATTGTAATGGTAAAGTTGAGAAAGCCTTTTTCTTACAAAGAAACGTTCGGCATTCTTTGGCTGAACAGTGAGCGTTATTTGCGGTTGAAATTTATAGAATTCTTGTCTTATTGGGTTGGTGCAAAAATAATGTCGTTTTTCTTTTGAAGTTGAACGTCAAAAAACGATTTTGCACCAACCTAATAAAAACGTTTAAAAAAACAATAGGCTTTCTAAGTCTAGTAGTTGTAATCACTAATGGACTTTTCCTTCTTCAACCAAAGTAGCGTGGGCAGTCAATATCTTGATAATGTTGTTTTCTTTTTGGATTACATGAGCTATCCGTTTTAGTTGTTGCTGCTGTTGGAAGTTTTCAAGTGATTTGGTCTTTATTATCTGGTAGAGTTCTTTGTTTAGGAATTCTGTAGCGTCAGTCTGTGAGATCTGATGAAGCATACAGGCTTCATTTTCTTGGAAGCCATTTTTAATCATTGATCTGAGAAAACGGATGCAAGTAGCCGGTAGTTTAGATATTTCTGAACGAGTTTGACGTCCCGTATGGTACCCACATGATAGTCTTGACTTGACGAGACTATAAACTGAATAAAGAAACGAAAACTATTGCAGGATAACGAAGGTGCTAGTAATAGAAGATGCCTTCCAGAAACTCATCCAACTTAGGACCTTTAAAGAAAATAATTAATTCCATTGGTGTCAATAACCGAAATATTGGTTCCAATCTAAATAGAATAAATAAAACATGACCGAAAAAAGAATCAACACATATGTATGAAAATGGTTGGGTCAAGGAAGTATCCATCCAAAAAGTAACATTAAAAAACTGCCGTAGAGAATATATCACGGACTTTTCATTAAACATATGTTTGATTAAAAATAAAATCTTCTTTGCAATTGGTCATAGTCAGTCAACTCAAAAATCCCATCTCGCCTACACAAATTTATACTAAGTGACGCATCTAGAGGTAAAAAATTCACTGGCAACTGAAACTACAACCCAGCTTTAATAATTGATATTATGACGAATTACCAACGCCACTATATGTACGAATAAATGTCTCAGTGGAGGACAATTTTAGATTCTGCTTAAAGCATGTACTTCTATGTGACATGGTTCTTCAGGACGTAGACGATCATAGTTCTCCACACTTTCCGGTCCTTTGTATTACTTAATACATTTTTGACGTTTTATCCACACCCCTAAACTGTTTTTGGCGTCCATTTACACAAGCTCACGATGTCTTCGTCTTCAAGTTCAGATTTTCCAAGCCCTCTTTCCTCAGTATGTGCCCTAGAAATTTCAACTGTCTCTTCCTGATGTTAAGTCGAACTGATGTTTCTAACCAATCAAAAATGAATGCAGTTAACTCATCAGCGAAGAGAGGAATTAGACATTTCTGGGATCCAGTGATTGTCTTATGAACGGATAATTTTTATGCTGATAAATTTAGTATTTGAATAGATGTTATACTAAGTACCTCCACGAAATCGTTAAAAAAAAGAGCATAGCTTGATGAAAAAGACGCCAACCTTGCCGAAAACAAAACTTTATTGTCTAAATGCTTATGTTATTATTAAGAGGAAAGACCAAAGTTTTTTTTAATTATTTAAAAAAAATTTTCCTTCTTTTTAGAACATTCAAAATTTTGATTAAAAAAACCTTGTTTCCATCTGTATCAGCGGAACTAGTAAATAAATTTTTAGCATGTGTTTTTAGGTATGACACACATTAATTTGAAAAATCGTGTAAAAATAGAAATAATTGTCGGATGTTAATGAAACTTTCAGGAACTATTCATAGATGATCGAAATTATTATAAATGTTTTTTTTTTATTAAAGTCATGGTAGAAATATTTTTTAAAATATTTATTACCCCCCCCATAACTAATTTTATGAAAACGCTATAAATTCGATCGCATCGGGTTTAGTGATTACAATAATTAAAAGCACAGGGCTTTGAGGAATGTAAATCATGTTTTTTTTGTTTTTAATTGGAGCCAACGTACCTGAAAATCAGCTCTGAATTGTAACATACAAAACTCAATAAAACAAAGATATTATTTAATTTCAAATGCTTTTATTTGCTTTTAGTTGTTTTTATGAATATGGACAATATTTTCTGAAAGCAAAAATTTTTTTTCGATGAAAAATGAATTCTTAATACAATTATTTGTTATTTCTTTAATTATAATATATTTTACATTTAAGTTGTGAAAATATTATAAAATTAGTTAAAAGCCCCATCGGCTTTCCTAAGTGTCCTTATGAGATAGATCTTTTTTTAGCGCGTTGTAAATTGTATCATTTTGACTAAGATCCACAGTAATTAAGAAATGTAATTTTGTGCTTATAACCGGGCTGTAATTATAAAGTACGGAAGACCAACCAGAATATAATACCCCCAAAATACTTTGATCTTTCCTCTTAATAATATCAAACATTTAGACGATAAAATTTTGTTTTCGTCAAGTTTGGCGTCTTTTTCATCATGCTATTCTCTTTTTTTAGCGATCTCATGTTCCTATGTTATATAAACACAAAAAAAATCATGATTGTATTTGTTAACATTTCAAATTGTGACTTTTTGGTTACTAGAATTTTTTTTTAGCTACACGCTGACGTGTGTTGAAATCCCCACAGTATTGTTGAATTTATCGCTAACATTTTTGTCGAGATTTACAAACTCTACGTTTTATTCAATTTTGCAAACCAATCGATTAAATTTGAATAAGCTGATTTGGTTGGAGAAATAATTTGTCAAAAACCCTACTCCGCGGTTTAGTTTCTTGAATTTTATAGGACTTCATGGAAAACAATATCTTAAGATTTTTTTCCTTTTTTAATTGCGAAGAATAAATTCTCAGGATTTCTTACTCTTGAGCATGCAACATACAACTGGCCATGCGTAAATATTTCATTTTTTTTTTTTTTTTTTTTTATTGAACTAAATTCTGACTTTTTTTTAAGAATCTGACCTTGTAATCAATTTATAGTTCTAGCAAATGCAAGACGAACTGGAAACTGGATTCTTGTATATATTAGGTTGGTGCAAAAATAATGACGTAATAATGTCGTTTTTTGACGTATTTTTAACGTAAAAAACCACATTATTACGTCATTATTTTTGCACCAACCTAATATAAAGACTTAAAGGAAAGATACACGCAATAAACAATAATGCATTTTTGTTAAATTAGTATTAGTTATTTTAATTATTAAACTGTTAAAATAGTGGGAGATTTTTTATGTTAAATAATAACTTTTAATTTTTCAGCAAAAAACATGTTTGACAATTTATTGTACTAAGCTACGTACCCTAGTAAAAGCAACTGTGCTATGCAACCCCCTTATCTGTTTGCACTTCTCTCCAAAATTTGGTTAGGGCCAGTCAGTGTATGGCTATTTTAGAGAGTGTGCTGGACAGAGAGATGGACGGACTAACTGAAGTCACAGAATTTTATATATAGAATATGAGGAATTGCTGAACATAATTTTTTATTGTCTTTCTCTTTCTCTTAAGCGCAAGAAATGAACTCATTCCATTCAGTGCATCATTTTTATTTCCCATGACTTTTGAGTTGAGCTTTTTATAATTTATAAAAACATTGTGTAATATGAATAGCGTATACAATATCATGTAATATGTATAATGAATACAATCTAGAGCTCATACTGTCTAAAATATTGCATAGTATATATATAATATATATAAAATCTGAAATGTATAAAACATATAAATAAATATGTTTGTGATACAAACTTAATGTGATGTGTCAACTTTATAAAGGTATAAGATATTAGGTTGGTGCAAAAATAATGACGTAATAATGTCGTATTTTGACGTTAAAAAATACGTCAAAAAACGACATTGTTACGTCATTATTTTTGCACCAACCTAATATATTATGCATAGTGTATAAAATACAAAACTCCTTTTAGGTTCACATTCCTCCCCGTTCTTTTGAACAGGATAAGAAGCTTATCCCTTGTTTCCTATTTAGGATTAGGTTTCTTGTTCCTTCTAAAGTTTATTCATTCGCTTTCACTCCCAGTAGCCCATTACGCCTTAGTGGCATTATCGCCTTGCTTGAAGTGAACTGATTAAAAAAAAGTTTCAGAATCTGTATCTTGCCTGAGATGGAAAGCGTGTACCGTTGTACGACGACTTCTATCAACCGTGTCCCTTCAGGATGTTGGCGATCATGGCTCTCCACAATTTCCTGTCCTTTGTAACTCAATAAATTTTGTCTTTTTAGCTCTCCTAAAATTTGCTCCGTCATCCATTTACTCAAGCCCACCAAGTAGGTTATGCGTTGTTTTCTTGCCTTCAAACTGTCATGAGTGTCAAATTTTCCAATCCCTCTGTCCTCATTATGGGCACTAGAAATTTCATTTATATCTTTGCTATGTTATGTATAAGTGTCTTTTTGTTTCCATGAATCATAATTATAATTATAATTTATATTTCAATATTATCTTTACTAACCAATTAAGAATGTGTCTTTTCTGTGATACAGTGTTTGACCTATGTCGTTTTTAGGCTGAGAAATTTAGTATTTGAATACATCTTAGACATTACATAAATACAGTTATAATTCGATTCCTTAACATTATATCAGTGAGTCAGTTGTGCCATGCACGCTTAGGTGATCATGACTGACGAGGGAGATTTTTTCCCGCAGTAGGTTGCCATTTCTTTCTGCAGTAGGCCAGTTGCCATCCAAGACCATCTATAGAACCCGGTATGTCATGCTATTTAACCATAGCTAGGAGGAGAAGAGGATTTATACCTTTCTCAAGGGTATTAGCACGTAAGGGAATGTAATGGATTTTACTGGAACTCGAACTCGAATCTCTGATTCCTCAATCCGAACCGCTAACCATTACTCCACCGTACCTCTCTCTAACGTTATATATTCACATAAATATGGCAGCGCAATTAGATAGAAATAGGTTAAAGAACATGGTAAATTATATAGCTATAAAGATCTTGAAATGTAAAATGCTGGGCTACTGTATTATTTTATCTATAATAATTAGAACGCTGGTTACGATGAAAAAAAAAACGTGCAGGCAGTGACATTAACAAGATCCCAGGTAGAACCAGTTTACGAGAGGTTAAAAATAATTGCACTGTATGGAACTGCTCATCTTTTCTAAAGAATATTATAAATATAAAGTAAGTATAAGACTTTACATGTTAAGTATCACATGACATCTGAATTTATGCAAACAGTCTGTAGTTTAGGAAGCAGATGTTACGATCCCCTGGGATTTTTCTCTCAACGCAGATCGATCAATACTTGCAAATTCCCCAGACATGAATAACAGTAATAAAAAAAATATGTTTGGCCACTGATTTGCATGGGAATACCAAGTGGCGAGAACACATTTGCAATTTAAAAAAAAAAAAGCTCATAATAAATCTGGAGACAGAAATAGAAAAAAATGTGGCTCTTTAAAACTAAAACTGTTGTGGTTGGAGCTTTGGGTCTGATAAAGAAAGGAACTCAACAACAAATCAATAAAAATCCTTGGTGCAGCATTTCTCCAAGAAATAAAAAGAAATAGTTTTAACAAGCATATTCTATATCCCACGAAGCGTCTAAGTTTCTTTTTCTAATATCTGGCTTTTGTTTAAGTAGACACAACAAAAGTCACATCCTTCATAGGTCTCGGTTACTCGTAAAACAAATGCGAGTCAAATAATAATAATAATAATAGATTTTAGATATATTTTTATCATTCCCTCACAATCAAGGTGGGAATGCCGATAGTACGCAGAGGGTTACTAGGAGTGAAAGTGAGAGAAAAAAAACTGAGTATAGGGAGGACTGAGAAAGGGACAAAAGATGAACGGGATACAAGAAGATAGAAAATGGCGATTGACGTTGCATTTAAATTTTTGAAGATTGTAGTTATCAGGGAAGCAAGTAAACGGAAAGGAGTTCCACAGACGGGAAGTGCGAGAAAATAAACTGTTGGAGTAGAAGTGGTAGTTACATTTAACTATTTAAACAGTATAAGGGTGGGACCTAGATGCCAATCTAGTAGCACGCTTAAATTCATGTAGTCAGGGCACCTGCACATAAAATAAACTGCTTCAGGCTGCCTGAATTTGAAACCGTTTTATCAATTTCATTTCCTTGCTATCAACTATTATGCAAACTCCGCTTTTCCTTTTGAGAGAATAAAAGGATTCATAAATGAATATTTATGAATGATCAAAGTTATCCTACTTTTGTCTCTGTTCTCAACATTGGACAATGAGTAAACTGAAAACAAAATGCCTGAACATAAACCCTTATTAATTGTCCAAGAATGTTTTTAAATGCAAATAAATGCCTTCACGTTCAGAGCGATTGAATAGAAATGTTTTTCAATTTTGTGTTTCATGTCGAACGCGTTGTTTCCAATAAAAGAATAGACGCCTGCATATTCAAAGAGTATTTACTAAAAAATGTAAATTTTATTTGATTACATGGAAAACATGAAGTTATTTTCAGGAGACTAAGAATCAAATTGGTTACCATCACAATGCTTTAAAGAACTGGTTTATTCATTCAGAAAACTAAATGATGCAATATTTGTAACTGAAATTTCATATTTTGTTCAATAGAATTTTTGTCTTTTACAGTAAAGTAAATTTCTTGTACCCATTAAAAATGTGATGTCACAAAATTATTAATATTTTTCTTAGAGATAGTTTTATACTAAGTTATACTCAAAATTATATTTACATGCGACCCTCGCAGAGAAAATATAACATATCTAAACATCAAGCAGAGTGAAAGAACGAAAAGATAGTCTTACATGCAATAATTCTCAATGGTAACTGGAGCTGATGGAGATTCGTCTGTGTTTCTGGAGAAGCCATATTTAGGATTCCAGATTTGAGCGAGCTGGATTTATCTGCTATATCGATATCGAGGACATATTCAGTAAAAGGGCAAATCTTGAATTTTCCCAACATGAGAACTCCAAGTCGGATATAGTTTCTTTCTCTATCTGGGGAAGATATTTTCATAGGAAAACTACTCTATAGGCATGAAAGAAACACCACGTACTGGAGGAGACAGATTCGGCTTTATACCAGGTCAAGGGGCCCGAGCTAAAGAAAAACCTGCTCAATTTGACTGATGGAAGCTGTCTGACTGACTTCACGTGACTTCATGTGTAGCAAAGGGAGATAATCGCATTTTGTATTCCAACAGACCAAACATGTTAGCAACGATTAGGTTTTAGAGAAAATGGAAGCACAAAGGACACTTACATTTATCATCAGCAAAAGTGTTGTAATTTCTAAGGTACATACTGAGGAAAGAGGGCTTGGAAAATTTGATACTCACAGGACAATCTGAAGGAAGGATAGAGGAAAACAACGCATAACCTACCTAGTCAAGAGGACAGAACAAGGATTAGGAAATATACCAAAAAGTCAAAATTTGTTAAGAGCTACAAAGGACTGGAAATTGTGGAGAGCCCATGACTGGCAAAGTCATGAAGGGACACGTCACATAGAAGAAGAAGTATGTAATAAAGTAGATATTTACTTGGCCCCCTCACTGAGTCAGGTTGTGACACAAGGTCAGTTTTTAACGTGGGGACCCAAGTGCTTTCACTCGGGCCGCTGGTCCAAGCTGGTCTTAGCTGGTTATAGCTTGTTCAAGCTGGTCTAAGCTAGTCATAGCTGGTTTGGGCTTGTCATAGCTGGTTCAACCTAGTCAAAGCCGGTCCAAGCTAGTCGTAACCGTGATACCCCACCAGCACAGGGACGGATCCCTGTTCCAGATAATAGTATGCAATAAAGTATTCATGTTTTTGTAACAGACTTTTATTCTAAAGCTTATTTCATGTATACATCTAAAAACTATTGTGACTTTATAGTTAAGTGAGACTTTGACGTTATAATGAATAGTTGATCTACACATGTCAAGAAGATTAATGGAAGATAATAATGATGAGGAAACAAGTAGGCAATTTGAAACAAAACAAAATAAGAAATTTATTTACGAATTTACACGCTGGAAGTTGTGTCTGTATGTCGTTTCAGGAAAGTAAATCACTAACTTTTAATACCCATAGTTTCAATAAATTGTCATAAAGAGGAAATATTCATTCAACAGATTAAACCATCTGACAAAATAATATTCAAAAATTGTTTAAAACAAATTCGTTTTTCACATAAGTGTTATACGGTTGTATATACATTCAAAAGTAGATGAAGAGACATAGTTGGAAATAGTTAGCTTTCTTGAATAGTTAAAATAAGGTTCTTTGAAATGTCAAGCGTTTCGTTAAAGCTAATTAGGTTGGTGCAAAAATGATGACGTAATAATGTCGTTTTTTTAACGTCAAAAACGACATTATTACGTCATTATTTTTGCACCAACCTAATATAATTAGTGAGTAATTTGACACTGGCGAAAATCTAAACGCTGGATGCGTGGACAGACATGAAACTTTTCGCATGACTTCAGACACTTTTCTCTTGTTTATTTAATTTTTTCATTATTTTATATAAAAAAAAAGATGTCGCATAGGATCATTATGTTCTTTTTTTTTTCTTTTTCTAGACTCAACAGCTAATTCCTGTGAAAACAAAGTTTTCATTGGGCCAAAAGAAAATTTCAGACAGGCTCACGAATTTCTTTCCGTCTTTTTCCTCAGCTTGCCCAAACTTGAAGAGGGTGCATAAAGGGAGTTATTATTATTTCGTGCTCATCACAACTTCAATATTAAAATTATTTTGATATATTAAGGCTATAGTGTAAGTAGGATGTAGAAGAGTTGTTCTCAACCGTGGTCCGTATAGACCTTCGTGGGTCATGGAACCTTACTGCCCCCCCCCCCCGCAAAAAAAATAGCAAATTGAGGTCTACGGTAATATTTTAGTGGCGCATAGAGCAATTTCACTTCGGGACAGTTGTTACAACTGAGAATTGGATTTTCTAGCAGTAATCTACAGCATAATAAAATACAAAAAATGGTAAAACAGTATTTAGATTATGCGGACTATTGTCCTCATCTTTGTCGCCATATTTGTCACAACGTTTCGGCCGTTGTACGCTGCGGCCTTCTTCAGGTAGTTGAAATTTGGAACTGAACCCTTTATTTCGATCCCTGGGGTAGACTGTTCTAGTTCCACGTGCCATGTTTGATGGATGTCAGTTATCAGTTATCTCCTGCTATAAAGGCGTTGGTTAGATCCAGTGACTCAAAGAGTGTGAGTTCAATACCCGGTTAAGGCAGTGGAGAACTTTCAGAGGGAAAATTAGCAGGTGTGACAAATATGGCGACAAAGATGATGACAATAGTACGCATAATGTAAATACTGTACATAATACCTCATCTCATGTAAATGCTGTACATAATACCTCATGAGGACAATAGTCCGATTAATGTAAATAGTGTACATAATACCTCATCTCAGAAATATAGACAGATACTGAAGGATTGGATAAATATGGCGACAAAGATGAGGACAATAGTCTGAATAATGTAAATAGTGTACATAATACCTCATCTCAGAAATATAGACAGATAGTAAAACAGCTTTAAAACTAGTAGAAAACGAGATCAAGCGATTTAGATTAGCGTCCCTTTTACTCTACCGGATGTTTTGACTGAAAAGTTGAATAAGATCCGAGAAGGATATATACTGAAAGGATTATATATAATGCTCACCACAACCCGTGGCTGAAACATTCAAAAGGTACTGACACTGCCAAGTATACAGACATTAAATTTTTCCATTGCCCAATCCCTCACTGACATCTTGGACATTCCTACTCGTTTCCCTACCCAAACCGAGCAATAGGCTTCTCGACTGCATCGATTTCTTAGCTTCTCTCTGCGCTCTTGCCGAGATTCGCAATACTGCCGTTTTGGTAACTCGAGCAACTCTGTGGTAGCTATTGATATCTCCTTGCAAGCATCGGTTAAACAAGAATGCCCTATCCATAAGACCTCTTTGCGTTACCAGCACGCTGATCAGGACTCACTCCGGGATATTCTTCGTGACCCCCTTTGGGAATCTTCACCCTCCCAATTGAAAATTGCGCCACTGAGTCAAAGCCGGCATGGACGCTTTCATCCCTTCTCGGAAATACAAGGTAAAACCTCAATCCTCTCCATGGTTCACATCAGCACGATTGGCCCCCATATCACACAAGAACCACTATTTCCGGCTATATCAGCATGACAGCTCTCGTTATAACGGGTGCCCATTTGTTACTGTTCGTAATAAATGTAAGTCCTTGTTTGCTAAAAGAATGAGGCATCACACAGCCTCTAAAAACTTTGGCTCCCGTGATTACTGGTGTCTCTGTAATAGGGTACTAAATAAGTGCAAGGTCTCTGTACCTCCTCTTCAATCGATTGATGGTGTTATCATCCTCTGCTGATAAAGCCGAACGCTTTTCCCGTACATTCTCATTAAACTCTACTCTTTACTCATTTGGAGTATCCTTACCTAACTTCCCAATTAGAATTAATTCTCTGTTGAATGATATGCATATGACCCCTTCTATGGTTTCTGCAATCATCTCAAACCTTGATCCCTACAAAGCGTGTGGACGCGATGGTATCTCTGTAATAGTCATTAAAGAGTGTGCTCCCGAACAGGCTCTTGTTCTCTCTAAACTGTATAATAAATGCCTCACTGCCTCCTTCTTTCCTATATACTGGAAGTCATCGACCGTTGTTCCAGTTATTAAGAACTCTGGTGAACCAACCAACTCGTCTAACTATCGTTCTATTAACCGTATGGTTGCAAGAAAGAAATACGACAACAGCAGAAATAGATTTACGTGATTTATTTCAACAGGAACGTGTGGGTTTGGGGCAGCTACCTCGTGGTATAGTTCATAGGCCGGCTGAAGATCTGGGTTGATCTCTCATAGTAATTCTCGCTGGTTGGCGTAGCGCTGCTGCTGCTGACGGCTCAGTCTGACCGTGACAGGTCTCTTTCCTGGCCTCCTATTGACTGCTGTTGTACTTCCCCGTGTGACCTTTTATTGCGTTTTTTATGGCTTGACAGGCTCGAAAAACGACGCGATTATAATTAGGAAGGAAGCATTTTTATTGCTCGAAAAATAGAAACACTTTAAAATATTTTATTTTTCGACCGGAACTCGTGCGTCGGGCATATGCGTAAACGACGATAATGGTCATTTTGTGACGGGGCCTTGTCCAGTTCACATCCGGCTCTCGCTCTTGAGTATGTTAGTTTATTTGCCTGCAAATCAGCCGAAATGTCTTAATTTATTTTATAACATATCCCTTTTTGTGAAACTCCAAAAGGCCCTAATCAATGATCATCTCTCATCGCAGAATCTTTTCACATACAAGCAATACGGTTTTCATTTCTCTGGTTCAAATGCTGATGTATTAACGATAATTGTGGAAAGAGTCTATCGTGCTCTAGAGAAAAAGGGTGAAGCCCGGGCTGTAGCATTTGACATCTCGAAATCCATTGACAGGGTCTGGCATTCAGGTCTTCTCCACAAGCTAAAAAGTTACGGTATCTCTGGGGACATTTTTGAGTGGAGTCAGTCGTTCCTATCAAATCGTAAAATGAAAATTATCTTGAAAGACCACTCATCTACATCCTTTCGCAGGTGTCCCCAGGGCTCCTTTGGTCCTACGCGGTTTTAAATCTCCGTTAACGACATTCCCGATGACAACAGCTCTCAAGTTGGCATCTACGTAGACGACATTACCATTTACTCCTTACTGGATAGGCCTCCCGAGGCGGTATAATGGTTAGCAAGCTTGTCTCGCTAACACAATTACGAATGAGTATTGAGTTCGATCCTCACTGGGTGCTCCATACTTTCGGCCTTGTGCCACATCTAAGCTACGCTTGGAAAATCACTACTCCTTGCTTGATAGTAAGGCTGATAAGTCCGACAAGGCAGCTGATGTACAAAATGACCTCAATACAGTGGTTAACAGGGGCAAATGATGGCTTATTAATTTTAATGGGGCCCAATACTAAACCTCTCTGTGAATCATCCGGGGAGATCCTTCTTTGCCTTTCATCAGCATGGCCGATTCTATCCTCGAGGAAACTAACCCATTGCGCCTTCTCGGGCTAATGTTATCAGCTGGGATGAAATGGAGAGATTATATCGAATCCATTGCTAGGTTAGCTGCTAAGTTGGTTCACTGTGCCGGGCAAGACAGTTCTTTTCTCCTGAATCTATCTTGCATATCTATAAGTCTAACATTCGTCCATGCTTAGAATATTGCTGCCAAATATGGTCAGATGCCCCTGTGATTTCCCTGGATCTCCTTGATAAGAACCAAAGAAGAATCAGCAATATTATTGGTCCGTATCGGCTTCAGTCACTTGCTCACCGCCGCAGGGTTGACATTATGTACCTTTTTGTCTAAATATTTTCGGGGAAATTGTTCGGATAAGCTCTTCGCTATGGTACCTAGACTAAGAATTAAAGCGCAAAATACTAGACTGTCGGCGAGATCTCATCAATTTACAGTTGTGTAGATGTAGCCGTATTTTTTCTCGCACCTCTCGCTTGTGGAAATCCCTTCCAGCTCCATGCTTTCCAGCGAAATTTAATCTGCAAGAATTTAAATGCAATACCAATCTCTAGTGTCCTTCTGAATGCTCTTTTTGTTTCTCTTTCTACTCATGTTTCTGTTTCTAACTTCTCACCCTGTAACCCCTTGCGTGTTAGTGTCTGGGGTAACACTGATTAAAAAGAAATAAAGGGAAATTATATAAAGTTCATGATTTATTATATAAATTTAATATATTAATAATAAATAATAATATTAATTTTAACTATTATTAATGTAAAATAAAATATTAATATATGAATGAATTAATGTAGCAATAGACTCGACATTGTGAAAAGGGGTGATCTTCGATTATCATTGACATCGATGCAACCGAATATAAATAAAAAAACAAAAACTATCAGAGCATTATCAACCACAGGAATCTCATTAAATAAATCTGCACTGTTTGTTTTTAAAATATAATAATTACTCCCATATTTTGAAATAGTTAATCTGCTATTTTACTAGTGTACATTAATATTCCACAGAATTTAGTCGTTAAATACAGGTTTATTTTCATAAAATTAGTTTTAATTCAAAATGAAGCATATATACTTAACTATTTCAATAATAAAATTCATAAACTTATCTATTAGTAAAAATATTTAATTTGTTTTTCATCGAATGGTTATGGGTGTCCACCCCCAAAAATTAAGAGTAAAAGTGGTCCATGTGTAAAAAATAGTTGAGAACAACTAAAGTGGAATAATAACCAAATAAAAATGGGGATTATGAGAGAAAGAAAAAAAAATATTCAGGCATGTTTCGTCTTTAGGTTAGAATGAAAGAAAAACCTGTGTGTAAGGAAAAGTGTGTTGGGATTGGGAGGAAGAGGTAATAAATATCTTTATCAGATGTTACAGCCAGAAAGTTTTTTACAGTATTGCAATCGTTAATATCTGCTGAATTTGAAATTAGCCAACAGCTTGAATATTTCTGTTTTTATCTCTCTCTATTAACGGCTTCAAAGGGAAAAAAACAAACTTTCTGGTGGTATCATTTGATGTGATTATTTATTATGTGGGTTATCTCACTTGGTTTTGACGAAATTGCCCGCTAGGGGGTGGGGGGTGCTCTTCATGCCTATAAATAGGCAATGAGTCTATCCCAGCGAGCGAAATAAAGGGTTCAGTTTGACATTCCAACCGCCTGAAGAAGGCCGAAGCGTACAACGGCCGAAACGTTGTGATGAATAGGGCAACAAAGATGAGGATGATAGTCCGAATAATGTAAATAATGTTCATAATACCTCATCGCAGAAATATAGAAATATAGCTTATTTTATGTACACATCTAAAAACTGCGACGCCACGGTATGATTATTATTATTATTATTATTATTATTATTATGATAAATAAGGAAATATTACTGCACTTTGTTTAATAGGGGACTACTCTTAACGTCCGCTAGGTAGCGTTGTATAAAGCAGTGTAAAAGGAAAAGTTATAAACCTCTTTTTTTTCAGTCACATTTTTCAATTATTTTTGTCCTCAACAAACCTCATATCTCATCGCTTACAACATAATACTATCACTTATCTCCAGTTAAAAAAAAAAAAAAAAACTACGATCACAATAATATATCAACTACTACCCATGTTATATATTAGGAGTGGCCAAACCACTAATCTCCGGCTACATGCGGTTCTTTAACTTTTAATAATCGACTCGTGGAAATATGTTAGCTGAGCTTCTTTTTTTCATGACAATGTAAAAGGCAAACAAGAAAAAATTTCAATCTTTACAATTATTTACTGGGTATGAATTGAGACGCCATTTGATTAAAACGTATGTTTAATGTTCATGGTTAGTAAACAATTTAAAAACTGCATACATGAATTTCTATAGATCCCAGTTTACCCTGCTATTTATTCTCTATCTGTGCTTTCATTAAACAGATAATTCTAACATTTCCCCGTCAGGCTGGTGACCATAGTCAAACTGGTAGAAGTACACTTAAGCTCAAAAAGTGTTTTATTAGGTTGGTGCAAAAATAATGACGTAATAATGTCGTTTTTTGACGTATAGCGTCAAAAAACGACATTATTACGTCATTATTTTTGCACCACCCTAATACTTAATAGCATGTATATCTCAGGGGCGGGCAGATTGTGGTGCATAAGCCATGTGCAGATGTTTGACATTTAATATACGGTTTGTGGAAATATGTTCACAGGTCTCCTTTTTTCATTACAGTTAATATAAAAGGTAAATAAGAAAAATTTGAATCTTTATTATTATTTACTGGGTATGAATTGAGACGCCATTGGAAAAACGTATGATTAATGTTAGTAAGCATATTTAAGAATTTAAGTCTTAATTTTAATGTTAGATCTGAGTGAGGCATTGTATTTAACTAAGCAGTTAATTTTTATGCAAAAAAAAAAAGCGTCATCGAAAGAACCCTTCCTTGTAGCCCAACCGCAGCACACGAGTCACATGAAGCGCTTTGACATTAAAAATGTGGTTCGTGGAAATATGTCGATTCAAATCCTTTTTTCACCACAGTTAATATAAAGGGTAAATAAGAAAAAAATTCAATCTCTATAATTATTAACTGGGTATGAATTTTAATGCTAGTAAAAATATTTAAGAATGGGTATGAATTGAGACCCGATTGGATTAAAACGTATGATTAATATTCATATGTATGTAACCAAAATGTATGCGATTTTTTCATATCTTGCGGCTCTCATACTTCTGAATTTTATTGTATTTGGCCCTTACCTTAAGCAAGTTTTGACACCCCTGTTATAAATAATATATATCTCGCCAACACAAGATAATATTTTTGGAATCTGTCTTCCCAGATTTTTCATTGCTATCCGAGTGCCGGGATTCCAAATAGTTAACAACAATGTTATAAAATAAAATACGACATATCTCGGCTGATTTACAGGCATATACTCAAGAGCGAGAGCCGGATGTGAACGGGACAAAGCCCCGTCACAAAATGACCATTATCTTCGTTTACAAATGTTCCCGACACACGAGTTCCAGTCGAAAAATAAAATAATATTTAAAGTGTTCTATTTTTCATCCAATAAAAATGCTTCCCTCCTAATTACACTCGCTTCGTTTTTCGAACTTGTTAAGCCATAAAAAAACGCTATAAAAGGGGTCACGCGGATGTTCAACGGGCAGTCAACAGGTGACCAGGGACGAGACCCGTCACGGTCAGACGGAACGGTCAGCAACTGTCAGCTGGAGAGCATCAACCAGCGTCAACATGTGTGAGCTACTATGAGAGATCGACCTAGATCCAAAGCCGACTTATGAATTATACCACAAGGTAGCTGTTCCAAACCGTCACGTTCCTGTTGAAATAAACCACGTAAATCTATTTCTGCTGTTGTATTTCTTTCTTGCAACCATACGCTTGTCTATAACAATAGCAACACATCTTCTAAATGAAATATAAAAAATGGCGATTTTCTGAAGGAAAAGAAGCTGAGTGTCAATTGAAATAACATTTATGTATTCTTTTGAAAGTTGAAATAAAATTTACATATTTTTTTCAGAAATATACAATAACAACAAGATGTTCAATTTTCTTTGCAGTGAAGTATGTTTTATCAAGTAATTTAAATGTTCGTAGGTGGTGTGAGATGTGTGGGCAGATGGTCAGAGTTATGTGTTTGTGAGTTCGTAGACAAGGCCTTAGACGGCGGCGGCTGCTGGCTGTCATCTACTATTGTGAGCGTGATAACCTTCGACTATCCTCTTTAACAGACCAAAAGGTGGGACATATAATGTTTGATTATAATGTTTGATTATTTATTAAGCAAGTGACTGATAGGAGTGACTCCGTCAACTTCCGGGTCATTGAGAGAACAAAATATGGCAGCGAAGATGAAAATGGAATTAAAGCAATAAATGAAACGGAAAATGGTTTTGTTTTCTCTGAGGAACAATACAACTGAATAAATGAGGAACTCAATTTTGGCTAAAAACGTCAAAGTAGCATTGTTGCAAGAAAGAATAGAAAGACGATATATTTAGAAACATTGATTAAATTAGAAAGCTATGGTAATAGTAATATTAGGTGTTTTCTTATAAGGAAAAAAAAATGATATTCATTGACCAAGCAGCCGTTACTAACATGGGTTGAAATTTATAAAAGCTTTCTGTTAAGGAAAATAGGTTTCTCAAGTCTAGTTGCTGTTATCGCTTTTTTCCAGCATTGATGGGGTCTCCTTCCTAACCTTTTGTTTGATGTAGTGCAGAACATTAACAGTTTGATTACGTCATTATTTTCTCTTAAAATTATATGTGCTATTCATTTTAGTTGTTGCTGCTGTTGATAGTCCTCAAGTGATGTGGTTTCTGTTATTTCGTACAGTTCTTAATTTTTGATTTTTCTAACGCTAGTCAACAATGTCTAAAGGGGATGATTTTTGCCAAGACACAGAGGCTTCGCTCGTTCAAAACCTTTTTTTAACCATTCATCTGAGAAAGCGTTTGTATATAGCTGACAGTTTAGATATTATTGAAAAAGTTTGTTGCCGTGCATGACATCCATCTGACGAGGCTTATCGTATCCATAAAGAAATACATAACCAAAAATTAATTATATTGTCATTGTCTCGTGAACATAAAAAAATAAATAATTAATTAGAGTGTCAAAAATGATTATAATAAAATAATTATAACATTTATAATTATCGTCAATTCATTCTTTCTAAACCAATGAGAATCGATCCTCCACAAACACAAACACGTGACATTTTCACTATAGGACAGGCCGTCAACACTGACAGGCCGTCAATACGTACGTCAACGAAAATTTTCGACTCCTTTTCCTTCTTCAGGCCATAATAATATCATTTATCTCTTAGCACTCAAACAAAATTGGAAGTAAGAAAACCCCAGACTCTTCTTGTATATTTCCAACTAAATTATCTGGACACTCATTACATACATTTATAGAAAATTACGAGAAAAAACTGTATACACTTTACTTATTCTTTATCGTATCCTTCTGTCAGATTCGGATCCATATTTGACCTACATTTGATTCCAAATTCACAATTTTACTTAGTGTTACTGTCTCTTATGTCTCCAACATCACATAACACAGATAATAAATAATAATCGTTTTTTGTTTCCACATCTTGCCTTTTCTCTTTACGAGAATTTTTGTATGCATAAATGTTAGAGTGTTTATAAATATTTACTCAGAGTTACGAATCCCCTTTTGGCTATTTAAGAACATGAGTTGAGTTTTCAGTTTTTGGTTTTGCAGCAATGTGTGGTTTTGGGCGAAACTATCTCTAGCTCAAACTATTACTATGTTCATGCTTTATTTTTCTTTTTGGGGCAAATATGAACAATGAATGAAAAGCTATTTTTCAAATCTGCCGAACTATGCATGAAAAAATGAATTAATTATTTAAAACTATTATTTATATTTTACTAGTATTTCTTTTGAGTTCATTTTTGTTACTTTCCATCGGAACTACACAGGCCGATAGTAATATTATTTTGAATTTTATTATTAAAAGATGAATTATTTTGAATTTTTATTATTAAAAGATGAATTATTTTGAACTTTTATTATTAAAAGATGAAATATTTTGAACTTTTATTAAAAGATGAATTATTTCAAATTTTATTATTAAAAGATGAATTATTTTGAACTTTTATTATAAAAAGATAAAATATTTTGAATCAATTTTTGATGAGTAATTCTTTCAATTTAATTTTTGGTTGATTTATAAATTTATATTTTAAAAATATGTTTGAAAAAATAAAAAAATATTTTTAGAAAGATTTTCTAAGTGAACATTTAAAAGCCTTCTTGTGTATTCTGTTAAATATATTAATTCATGAAAAAAATGGTATATAGCCTACTTATCATCCGTCTTTAAAATTATCGATAACTATTCCTTCAGAGAGATGCAGAAGAAGCATAGTTTCAAGAAAGGCAAAATAATTTCCTTTTATTTACCAGGAGATATTTCTCTAAAACAAAAAACACAAACAGTTAAAAAAAAAATGTTGCTAACCAGTTCACGGACAGAGAACGATTTGTGCAATCTTTATATATATTAGGTTGGTGCAAAAATAATGATGTAATAATGTCGTTTTTTGACGTATTTTTTAACGTCAAAAACGATATTATTACGTCATTATTTTTGCACCAACCTAATAATTGCAAAAATGTCTCTTTAATTCTTAAAAAACGGTAAGTCTCTTTTGGACATTGAAAGAGCTATTATATTTTTAGGTTTTTTCAATATACAATTTGCACGATTATTAAAGATATTTCCAATTTTATATATTGAGTATGTGGTCTTTCACGTCTCCAGTTCTATCCCCTTTTGATAGAGTCAGTGATAATAACTTCATCTATTCAAGCAAATACACTTATATTGTCTCACTGGATATAAGAGTTATATTTATTGCCGACTTAAAAAAAAATCTTTAAATTCTCTCTAAGTTTCTACATTTTGTACAAATATTTTATATACAGACAATACGATTTTTTTTTCAATAAAGATTTTCCAAAAAAGTATAAATTCATTTCGAGTTTTGAACTAGCACCTTTTTTCCTTGGGAAACCTTATTATCCATACCAGCTGCTCTTCCTATTGAACTGATGAACACATTTGCCTATGCTTGCCCCTGCCCAAATAACCTTGCTTCTACAATATTAAATAAAATGAGAGTAGGGGATGCTTATGCATCGCATAGAAACCTCCGTTACACCCCTCCTCCTAGTGGATCTTTTAGTCCTCATATATATAAGCGAACTTGTCTTGGTACCTTAGGTCTCTGACCGGTACGATGTTACTGGCCCAAAGAGGATTTCTGTTACCTTGACTTCTGGGTAGACAAGAATGGGGCACTCAGGGTATCACGCCTCTATCTTCTTTTCTGGATTGTTTTGTCTCATCTTTAACGGTGCTAGAGTTAGACATTTTCTGGGTTTTGGCGTTATCTACCTGATAGTCAGTGATTCGGACCTTTGAGTTACTTCGAAGGTGGTTATCCTATCAGCAAGTGTATAATATCGGGGGCTATCGTCCTGTCATTCTATGAATGTTTTATGAACATCGCAGTAGTCTCTGGCGGAGGGTATTGTTTGTTACAACTGCACCACCAGATGCATTAATCCAATTCATTTATGCACGTATCCCCTGTGGCTGTACCTGTCTCATTAACTACTAACCATCCACCAAAGAAAATATGAAATCGATCAAAATGATCAAAATTAGCAAATAGAACCTCAAGAAATAAAAGCAGACTCCGAGTATACTTTCTCCTACAGCAATGTGAGGGTCTGCGTTCCAACTTTCCAGAAGTGGAACTTCATCTTCTTGAGTTCAAACCCGAACTCCTGTTTTTTTCTGAAACAGGTATCAATGTCTGAATCTCACTGCATAAGCTCGAAATCTTGCTCTACTCAACCCTACTTTACATAAAGGATTTGCCTAAGCGTATACTCAGATCAAGTGTGAATATATATTCAGATGATACAATGATACATTGGTGCACATCCAAAACTCGTGATGACTGTATGGGTACCCTCTCGGGAAGGCCCCGTACCATGAACAACTATTGGGCCTTAGACTTATCCAAACCTCATCGCTAGAGATGCAGGAAAAATGGTCTGTTCCCTGTACCATTCCAGTAAATACCTAACATCTCGTGCTATCCTCTACTTTTACAAGTGCCAGATCTGACCGAAAATGGAGTATTGTTGTCATATTTGAGTGGGAGCTGCGCAGTCCTCACTTTCCATCCTGGATAAAGTTCAAAAGCGTCTCCGAGTCCTTTTGGGTGTCAAATGTTTTCCCACCTTGCAGACGCTTACTCACAGATGGGATATGGTAAGCCTCTCACTAATTCTATTGCTATTTCCAAAGACAATGTTCGGACGAAATGCATTCCTTGGTTTCGCAAGTTTTAACCTTTACTGCTAAGACCTCTCCGCCCCACCTCCACCACCATGCCGCTCACATTGTAGCAAACCATCTACATTTCCTTCATATTTCAGGGATAAGATGTAAGTTCTACTCGAATCGCTTCTCTGGGAACCGACTCCCAAGAGGATCATTCCTCGATCAATACAAATTTAACCTGTTTAAGTCTAGGGTTAATCGTTATCTTCCCCAAGTATTCATATAAAATGTCCATCTTAATCTGTAACCGTCTATTTTGAATGACCTTTGGGCCTTGTAAAGGATGAACTTCACTGTAAAAAAATAGAATAAAAAAATTAAGCATCCAACTGGTTTTCACCATTTAAATAAAAAAAACTTAATCGCAGTACCTTGTGAGTCATTTTTAATCAAACTTATGTATATTGAAAATGGCTGAAGAAGTTGTCAAAAGCGCGCCAGACATAGAAAATTATGTAAAATTTCTGTACTCCCTTACTCTTACAAAACGAAAAACTGTACGGATACTGGAAAATTTTTTTAAAAAATCATTAAATCTTCTTTGTCTGCTGTATTTAATGAAAGAGATCTAAAAGAAAGGTTGCTGTCCAAATATACAATGATATGTAAGCAAATATAAATGGATATAAATCCGACAGAACGAAGAAAAATATTTGGAAAAAACAAACAAAAATCCTTAAATGCAATTATGTTGTTTTAATATGAATGAAATGTCAACGTCTGACGTTTCGGTTTAATAAACCTTCTTCAGGACAATATTCATTAAAATACAATTAACATAATCAGTTCAACATGACAAAGACGATGGACATAAAAACAAGACTTATCCAAAACAGATAACTGAAAATTTTAAATGATCAGCTTTCCGTTTAAGCGTGGTCACTTTGTCGTCAAATGGGCGACGCTTTCTGTTATCTGTTTTGGATAAGTCTTGTTTTTATGTCCATCGTCTTTGTCATGTTGAACTGATTATGTTAATTGTATTTTCATGAATATTGTCCTGAAGAAGGTTTATTAAACCGAAACGTCAGACGTTGACATTTCATTCATATTAAAACAACATAATTGCATTTAAGGATTTTTGTTTGTTTTTTCCAAATATTTTTCTTCATACAATGATATGTATATATATATATGAAGATAAATATACGGAAAAAACAAACAAAAATCCTTATATGCAATTATGCTGTTTTAATGTTAATATGTCAACGTCGGACGTTTCGGTCTAATAAGCCATCTTCAGGACATATTCATAAAATATAATTAACATTATCAATTCAACATGACAAAGACGATGGACATAAGAACAAGACTTATCCAAACAGATAACTGAAAGTTTTATATGATCAGCGTTCTGTTTAAACATGGTCACGTTGTCGTCACGTGCGCGACGCTGTGAAAATGTATTCCTAAAATTTAAGAATTTTGAATGAAAATTGAAAAATGAAAAAGAATTCTATTTTGATCTAAAATTTATATGTACGCTTGTCAAGCATTAATCTCTCTAGAAAAGGGGAAATACTAAAGAAGCCAGGTCTAGTATTCACCGTGCGTGAGATGTATATTATGCCTGCTTCATAAATCCTCCTAAGATTTTTATTATGAAAATATTTTAAAATCTTCACGGAATCAAAATCGAAATTATGATCTGCTTTAGTTGTGTGTACAATACAACATATTAACATTAAAACAGCATAATTGCATATAAGGATTTTTGCTTGTTTTTTCCGTATATATTTCTTCATACTGTCGGATCTATATCCATATATTTGCTTACATATATATATATACGAGGGAGGAGGTATGGGTTTGTAAACAGTGACTATTATAGCTAATATAGCAAGACTCTTCGCAAAGCGAATTGAGTCACTGTCGGTCACTGGGCGTGTTTCTAAAAAATAAATACGCTAAAAATCCATCTACATCCCTGCCGTGCGCCGACAGCTTAGTGGTAGAATCTCCAACTGACACCAATTCAGTCGGGTTTCGATCCTAGCTAGAGGCAACCGGATGTCTAGCCACACTGATGAGCTGCGAAACAGTGTGTCTGTGGATGACATTTTATATATATATATATATATATATATGGCGTTTGTCGGTGTCGAGGCATCATGGATTTGCACCTGAAGTGTTATGCCTTCCTCAGGGAGCAAACCAGGCCAGGTTTTTTTTTTTTTTTTTTTTTTTTATAAGAGATCGGTAGTTGCCCATACAGCATGTCTCCCTTCTTCACACCACCGATAATTAAGTCGGTTGTATTAAATTAATATAGTATATAATTCATTTTTTTTTTTATTGAGAACAGTAGGACATATATTAATAATTTTAAGTTTTTCTTTTAGTATTTTTCATTTGTAATTACAGCTTATTTGATTGCGGTATAGTAGACTTATATGTTTAGTGTTATTTGATGAATTATTATATTCTTTTAGATTTATGTTATTATTTCTAATAGCTCGTCTAATTTGTTCATCAACAATGTAACCAGGAAAGTCATTATTAATGAGTGTTTGTTTATTTTTTTTTTTTTTTAACTCAGTGTAGATTGCTTTTTCCATGGCAGAGATAACTTTTGCATTTTCACTACCTCAAAAAATCCAAAATACTCAATTACGTTAATATTTTGTCTAAGGAATTCGCTCCTGAAGATGATCACGGACGAGATTGAAAGGGCTTTGGAAGATAAAAAAAAACAATGAACAAAATACGGTGCCTTTTTTAATGAATTTAATATCAACATTAAGAAGTCGATTAGAGAATTCAGACAATTCAGAGGTTTAAATAAATAGACATAATATATACAGATTATTCAACCAAACATACTTGAATATATATATATATATATATATATATATATATATATATATATATATATATATATATAATGAATATTATATATTATATATATTTTATATTATATATATTATATATTATATATATTATATATTATATATATTTTTTCATTAAATATTAGCTCTGTTCCCACATTGAGCTCTCAGGATTTCATCCTCCTTGGATTTACCATTTCGGTTTACCAAGTTCTTCATAACTTAACTATATATATATATATATATAAATATATATATATATATGTGTGTGTGTGTGTGTGTGTGTACATAGAAAAAGTTGCAAATTAAAAAAATAATAATGTTTTTTTATGAAAGTATTTATTTCTATATATATTTGATAGTTCAGATTGACCTCAATCTTTCTTCAGAAATAACTGTTTGTTACAAATAAATTAAAATTACTGTTTGTTTACAAGTAGCGTCCGTCGCGTGACGCGGACGTCACGTGATATGGAACGCCACTGTGTTCGAATATTCCTAACGTAAATTTAACTGTAATAATATTTTAGATGTTGTTTAAAAAAATGTTTTAACTATATCTAAAAAATGTTTAACTATTGAAATATTTATAAAGATTTAAAATACCCAAGTCTTTATTCAACCCTAGTTTATATGCATTTAATTTTATTTTTTATAGTGTATATATATATATATATATATATATATATATATATATATATATATATATATATATATATATATTTTTTTTTTCATCAGCAGACAGATTGTTTCGCAGCTCATCAGTGTGGCTAGACATCCGATTGCCTCAAGCCGGGATGGAAACCTGACTGAATTGGTGTCAGTCGGAGACTCTGCCCCTAGACGACAGGGACGAAGGTGAATTCAGACGTATTTATTTTTAGATAAACACGCCAGAAATTAATTTTATATCAGTATTTAGTTTTTGACGCCTACAAAATGCATCTAAAATAATTTGTCTTTCGTCCATATGTACGCGCGTATAACAAGTTAACAGAAAATTCTTTTGTTGCAGATGGGTTGTATATCGGTTGTGGCGGCGGCATGAGACATTATGGTGGCGGCGGCGGCATGAGACATTATGGTGACGTTGCTGTAAGGTTGCAATCACCTATTTTCCTAACCGCAAAATTTCCGTCCATCGCCAATATTGACTCAACGTTATTAAAAAGTTTGCGAAACTGAAAAATTTCACATTGGTCAATTAACATAGGAATATTTATCTTTAATTAACAACGTATAGACAGCATAACATTTATTTAATTTAAATGAATGCTGGTTTTAAAATCTTTCTGCTATTTATTATTCATTTTTGTTAATTTAACGTTACTAGGCAACATGTTTGCAACATTATAGGCTAATATTGTTGGCACCTTGTGAGAAGTCTACGAACTAAAATGTTTTGCCCACTATATTTCAGAAACATTGTAGCTACGACATTTTGTAGTCACGCCACATTAAACAGACCAAGTGCCACATCTGACATTGTAGGTAAATACTGAGCAGGGACCGTCAAAGTTTAATAGTCTATGCATCAGTTTTATATCTACAATCTAAGAGGTGCCATATAATGTTGTGCTCTCATTAATTTCTGCACACACACACACACACACACACACACACACAGTGTGTTTGTGAGTTGGCTACTTCTATAATTAATGTATAAAGTTTCTTACGAGAATAGTTTAGGTACATGCACAAAATATCATAGACCGAATGATTTGCAATACAAGATAACATTTATTTAACAAAAATAGCAAAAGGAAAGTTTAAGAGTTTCTTTTCATAGAAGTAAATTGCGTTCACAATAAAAGTTATTAATGAATCTATTTGAGTGTGACTTGCTTGTGTAGGCGTGTTTTAGTGTGAAGAGTCCGCAGCCTGTTTTGCTTCGGTGTGAAAAGTTGATGGCACACACTTCGAAAGGAAGAAAAACAGGACGCGAGTTACTTTAAGGATTCGCGTTTTTTAAACCCCCATGGCTGCTGCTGATACCCTGTTTACTAAGCCATTACACACACACACACACGCACACACATACACACACACACATGTATATGTAAATTACGAGATCAGCCAAGCACGCTACCTTGGTTTCAACTTTTCGGTATCTTCTGGCAATTTTCTAATGCTTTATTATTTAAAAAAGATGAATAAACGCGTAATATAAGTGTAAGAGAAAAGCACGGCTATTGAAATTCTATCGGAATAGGGTTATATGAAACATTCTAGTGAACATTTACTTTTTTTCCTACAGTTACATGTTTCATTGTTAACCATTCTTGCTGCACATTGCTTTTGAAATTCCTTGTGTTTTGTCTTTTGACTGTGGTTTCTAAATTACTAGTGCAGCTGTAGCTTAATTTAACTGTGTTTTTATTAAAAAATTTGTGTAGTTCGGAAGTTTTGGGGAAGTGTTTATTAAATAATTTGAAAAACGTTTTCCTTATTATACGTTTGACCTCTTAGTTAAAAAAGGGGTACGGTTAAGCCAAATGATATTTTTCTTTTCCTCGAATTTTTCTTCTTATTATTGTTGCTTTAATTGAGGTTTAAATTTCAGTTTTGTTTTATGCTCTTTTTCTTTTCATACTCTTGCTTTTTATCTTTGAAAATTATTTTTCTGGAGGAATTTTCTTATATAGGAAAATAAAGTGTCTCTACCAACACTTGAGTTTGAACATAGATCACCAGTGAGCAAACACAGGCGATTGCATTATTGAATTATTAGATCACGTGGTCATAGAGGAAATGCATATAAGTAGGAAATCGCGGGACGTGTAGATTGATCGTTATTTCTAGTCTGTCCTCTATTACTATTCGGATCATCATTTCTACTCTATCCTTTATTACTATACGGACCACTATTCTCTAAACTATTCCTTATACTATTTCTCTATTCGGATCACTATACGGATTACTATTCGAGCTAGTACTGTCGAACAAGTACTATTAGTGCGAGTGATATTCGAAGGCGCTTGACACCAGCATTGTTCAACGGCGTACTATAGTTGTATCTTCGGTTAAAAAGTCTCTACTACGACGAGCATTACGAAAGTGACAATGAATATTCTTTGAAATCTCAAATTTCTAGATAACCTGGATTAAATCACTTTAGGGATGTGCTTTATTATACTCGCATGTTGGTTGGATGCAGCGTTCACGTATTTTAATTTTGTGTTCGGTTTCAGGTATGCGGAGACACTGACAGTTTGTAGATTTAATTCAACATCCAAATATTGGACAACATTCTTATTCATATCGACCTCTATTTCAAAGTCAATGCTTTTGAAGAGTTTAAAGATCATCTTTCTCATATTGTAATTTACTCTTCTGGTGTCTGGCACTATCATCAACCCGTCATCCCTAAAGTAGCCTTGGTTGTCTGTGTGAAATATTTTTGTTGATTTTATGTAAAATATGTAGGCCAATTAATTCAGGAACCTCATCACCACCAAATGAAACTTCTGGTATATTTACATTATTCAGACTATTGTTCTCATCTTTGTCGCCATATTTATTACAACGTTTCGGCCGTTGTACGCTCCAGCCTTCTTCCGGTGGTTGGAATGTCGAACTAAACCCTTTATTTCGCTCACTGGGATAGACTGTTCTATTAGGTTAGTGCAAAAATAATGTCGTTTTTTGAGGTTCAATTTCAAAAGATCATAAATCCTTTCATAATAAACTTTATTAATCGTAATAGAATCGACACATTTTTGCCAACGAGAAACAAGTTTATTTATCCCATTAGCATAGAAATCCGGAGTTCTGGAAGCGATGAAGTCATTGAAGGCCGATTCGGCATCATCTCGGCTTTTGAAGCATTTTTCGCACAGGAAGTTGTCGAGATGCTTGAAAAAGTGATAATCGGTGGGCGAGAGGTCTGGTGAATATGGCGGATGAGGCAGAGTCTCGTAGCCCAATTCGTTCAGCTTCTGCAGGGTCAGTTGCGCCACATGCGGGCGAGCGTTGTTATGGAGGAGAATTGGTCCCTTCATATTGAGAAATCTCGGGCACATACGTTGGAGCTTCTGGTGCATTTCGTCAATTTGTCGGCAGTACTTATCCGCCGTAATCGTTTCGCCCGGATTCAAGAAGCTGTGATGGATGAGACCGGCCGCAGACCACCAAACAGTCACCATAACCTTTTTTTGGTGCAATTTCGGCTTCGGGAAGTGTTGTGGAGCTTCTCCGGCATCCAACCACTGTGCCGAACGTCGCCGGTTGTCACAGAGGATCCACTTCTCATCACACATCAAAATCCGTTCGAGTAATGGGTCGTTTTTGTTGCGCAGAAGGAGCGTAGAATGACGATTTTTTTTATTATCGTTCAATTCATACGGCACCCATTTATCCAACTTTTTTGACTTCCCTATTTGCTTTAAATGGCGAACGACTGTTGAGTGGTCGACCTCGAGTTCAACAGCAACTTCTCGTGTGGTTTTGCGAGGATCGGCTTCAATTAAGGCTTTCAAATGTTCGTTATCAACCGCAGTCGGCCGGCCGCGACCGTCTTCATCTTCGAGGCTCTCGTCACCATTGCGAAATTTCTTGAACCACCGTTGTGCCACACGTTCGTTAGTGGTTCCTGGGCCAAACGCATCATTGATATCACGAGCTGTCTCGGCAGCTTTTCGGCCTAGTTTGAACTGGAACAAGAAAATCGTGTGGATTTGAATTTTGTCCATGCTGTCGAAAAGCCTGCAAAAAAATGAATGAAGAGATTGAGAACGGTAACGAATAACACGATTCGATAGAGCGAAAAACGCGCTTCAAAATGATATATACCATGGCTATATATATCAATTAATTAATTCAGAAATCATATATAAAAGTAACATATGTGAGAAAACGACATTATTTTTGCACCGACATAATAGTTCTATGTTTAATGGATGTCAGTTGGATGTTAATTTCCGTCTGAAAGTTCTCCACTGCCTTAACCGGGCACTGAACTCACACTCTTTGGGTCCTGTCACTAGATATAACTAACACCTTTATCCACTGTGCCATGTGTCCTTGAAGTCATCCGTGTATGAATTTCTGGATATTATAGACCTAATGTCTTCAGCAATCAGTGGAGACCTTTCAGACGGAAAATTAGCAGGACATAACTGATAACTGACATCCATCAAACATGGCGCATGGAACTAGAACAGTCTACCCCAGTGAGCGAAATAAAGGGTTTAGTTCAACATTCCAACCACCGGAGCGTACAATGGCCGAAACATTGTAATAGTTATGTCGACAAAGATGAGGACAATAGTCTGAATAATGTAAATAATATACATAATACCTCATCTCAGAAATATAGACAGAACCTTCTCGTACATCGAAGTCGTCCTTTTTTTAAAATCCAAGCTTCTTCATTGCGGAATAATGTAATTTGTTCAGGTGTTATATTTACAAAGCCCTTAGCGAAACCCGAAGCCTCAAATATTTTGTTATAATTTATGGATTTAATATAAAAAGACTATGCCATGGAACCCAGGCTGGACTTTCAGCTGCTGCGACCGTTTATGCCTGTCCTGCTTTGAAATTATCAGTGACAAACGTGCCTGCAATCGACGTGTATAGACTCCCTCTTGATCTTGGTTTTGTGAAGCCATGATAGGTGAATTTAAAAATAAGAGCATGATGTAATTTTTGAGTTTGTTTTGATTTTAATGTTTGAAGTTTAATTAGTTATGATAAAAAAACAAAAACAATAGTAAGTTCTACAAATTATGATCAGAAAATCCTGATGTTTATTCAGAGCTGAAAATATTTGTTCACATCTGTATGTCATTCTGAAAGAGCAAATGTAATTGGGAGCAAATATTGACCAGCCAGTATGATCACAGAGTAATAAACGCTGGAAATTAATAATGTCAGAAGCATTTGGAATCGAAGGAAGCCTATCAAATTTAATTTTCAACAATGAATTTGTTCTCAAGTCAACATCCGACTTTTGTATGTTACTAGGCCTCTTCAAAATACTTATCCACAAAGTGAAAATAAGTTTATAAATACATGTATGCATCTTCTCTGGTCCTTTCCTTTTGCATTATGGTCAGGAACTGAATTTTACAAAGAAACAAAATTTTGAAAAATTACAAAATTGCAAATCTTTGCAAAGAATAAAAAAATAAACTAGTTCTATAGAAAATGATGATTTTCCCAGCGTCGCTTAGATGTGTCGGAAGGCTGAATGTATGGCACACCAAATGATGATCGCCAATTCCATAGCATAAGAATGTAAACTTCAAAATTATTGGCCAAAATCTAGGACGTAATGTATCACATCAGTGCACCACTCTGGCAATCCCCGACTTAGAAATGTTTTAGTTCATCATCTATAATTAAAAAGAAGCTTTTTGTAAATTTTATTGAATATTCACAGGGCAATGATTAAATTAATATCATGAGCATCTGGAAATGAAGTAACTTTATCAAATTTAATTTTCAATAAGGAATTTCTCAATTCAACAGAATCAATCTGTATGCTATAGTAACATACAATCACCTACATACTGTACATCTTGGCATTTTCATATGGGGTAGGGCTAACAGTCTAACTCTCTACCTTCGTCGGAGAAGAACCCGGACGAGGCTCCGCGAAGGGCAGTCTCGTTCGGGGTGGTTGACTGCCCCTGAACCCGTTTATGCGGGTTCAAAAAGGGAATATTTTTGGCCGAGCCTACGGGCTCGGAGATCCCACGTTAAACCCGGCCTTGTGCCACATTTAACCCTCGTGGGGGGTAGCTAAATATCACTTGGCATCTCCATATGTTACTGTATGTTACATCTTCATAATTTTTATTCATAGCGAAACCTCATTTGGAAATGTAAATATGATGTTTTCTCTCATTGTTCATTGAATTTATATATTTTATGAATTTACATCTTTTATTATAATTTCCATCTTTTATGAATTTACATCTTTTATAATGATTTACATATTTTATGAATTTACGTCTTTTATTATAATTTACATCTTTTATGAATTTCCATCTTTGATGAATTTACATCTTTTATAATGATTTACATATTTTATGAATTTACGTCTTTTATTATAATTTCCATCTTTTATGAATTTTCATCTTTTATTATAATTTCCATCTTTTATGAATTTACATCTTTTATGTATTTACATCTATTATGAATTTACATCTTTTATTATTTTATTTTCCATCTTTTATGAATTTACATCTATTATGTATTTACATCTATTATGAATTTACATCTTTTATTATAATTTCCATCTTTTATGAATTTACATCTTTTATTATAATTTACATCTTTTATGAATTTCCATCTTTGATGAATTTACATCTTTTATTATAATTTACATCTTTTATTATAATTTCCATCTTTTATGAATTTCCATCTTTTACGAATTTAGATCTTTGATGAATTTACATCTTTTATTATGATTTACATCTTTTATAAATTTACATAATTTATTATAATTTATATTTTTATGAATTTACATCTTTTATTCTAATAAATAAGCCACCATAAACAGATGGATGAAAACAACAATAAGCAAGAACATTAAAAAGAGTCTAACTGGTTTTCGATATTCGTTCTTCGGAGAAAAACAAAGACAAATGTGTAAATTATGTTCACAACATTTTAAAAATGAAACATTAAGAACAGCCAGGAAATCAGAAGAGGAAAAAAATCACATCCCGATTATATTAAGCCCCAGCAGCCATTCCTTCTGATTACAAAGGGAATGCTGCCTAAATCTAATGTGTAATGACGTTAATATTTTCAAGTGGTAATCGAAGTGCGCTCTGCTGGTTACGGTAAAGGAATCCCTAGTAAACATCATAAGATACACCGGGTTATTTATGAAGTGTTTAGTAACTGTTGAATTTGAAGTATTAACGAATTAACAAAGTATCCTTAAAACTTCCTCATTGCTCAGAAGTTCTACCCATGGCATTCTCAGCTTCCTTCTGAAGAACCACATATCTGTTGCTTCAAGTCTCCTCTTCGTCTGTGAGGAAACTGTCCAGCATTCACTGTTATATAGAAGGATTGATATTTCGTACCATTTCAGCAGTTTTTTCTTTGTTTCCAATGACATTTTCCTGTATCTTAATACTTTGCACCGCTTTTAAAAGGCATCTTTCAGTATTTCAACGCGCATTCACATTTTCTGCCATCTATTGTAACACTTCACTTTCCCATATAAGTTGAGCTTACCTAGCAGTTCAAATAGATTCTCGTGTTCTATATTAGCAAATGCTTTTACATTACCTTTAAAACATAGGTAAATGTAGGCTTTCCAATACTTATGTCGAACTCAGAGAATAATGTTGTAATATTAAATAAATAAATAAATGAGTTAGAAGTTTATATATCGTTACAGGAATATTTTTGGCGCATAATTTCAGTATTTCTAAAATAACTTGACGCATCAATAATTTAAGTTGCTTATCAGACTTATCAATAGAAATAATCAAATTAAAAAAAACTAAATCAGTTCCTTGATAATCTATTCTAAAATTGACATTAGCATGAAAAAGCTGTTTTTTTTAAGTTGCCTATAAAGAGTTCCTAGTCGCAAATGGTTCAAACACTTCTGAAATAAAAATCTATGAAATTAGATCTTTTTATTCATCTCACGTAAAGCAAGCCAATAAAGAGACAAGGGGTTGCTTAGTGTGAAAGAATATGAGAAAAAGAAAAAAAAAACATTAGAAGGAGAGAGAAAGAGAGCAATAAAAAATAACAGTAATTAAGAAAACAGACGATAACAATTGACATTGCATTTAAAATTTTGTAGATCAAAGCTGACTGGAAAGCAGGAAGCCCGAATATTGTTCCGCAAGTCAGAAGTGCGAGAGGAAACATAGAACTTGCGGTTACATCTAGCTATTTCAACTGTACAATAATGAAACTTTGCTGCCAGTCTTGTACTGCACTTAAGTTCTGTTATGGGACCATACCCATAATAACATAATGGACTATTCCATAGGTAATAAATACTGCGCCTCAAGAGGAAGCAGGGAGTTCAGCCGGGCGACCGGCTGATCGGTTGAACTCTCTACCTTCGGGCGGGAAGGCACCCGAACGAGGCTACGCCGAAGGGCGGGGTCTCTTTCGGGGAGGTAAACCGACGCTGAACCCGTTTATAGGGGTTCAAAGGGCATATTTTTGGCCGAGCCCACGGGCTCGGAGATCCCACATTAAACCAGCCTTGTGCCACAGGATGCCCTCATGGGGGGTGACTAAATACCGTTCAGTCCGAAGTCGGACAACCGGCTGACCGGCTGATTGGTTGAACTCTCTACCTTCAGGCGGGGAGGAGCCCGAACAAGGCTACGCCGAAGGGCAGAGTCTCTTTCGGGGAGGTAAACCGACCTTGAACCTGTTTATACGGGTTCAAAGGGCATATTTTTGGATCCCACGTTAAACCGGCCTTGTGCCACATGATGCGTTCGTGTAGGGGGGTGACTAAATACTGTTCAGTCTGAAGTTTGGAGTGAAGTCCGTCAGGAGTCAGTCACTCAGTCAGAGCGAGTGAGTTAGTCTAGTCAGAGGCAGTCCGAAACAGATTCGCGTTCAGGCAATTACTGCTAAACCTGATTGTTCGTACTAACACTTTCTACTTCTCTGTATATATTCCTGTTTGTAATATATCTGTGTTATTCCATATCCGTGTTCGAGTTCTTCTTTATTGGTTCTACCTTGGACTATCACCGCGGTACAAGGAACCGGACCATAACAAGTTCATATAATCTATGTACTATAGAGAAAAGTTCATTAGAATCATGTCCATGATAGAATTTATAGAAAAGGCACAGGGAAGCTACGTTACATCAATGGGTAATTGAGTGAAACCAAAATGTCAAGTCAGGACCTATATAATCGCAGATTCCTCTTTGGATTTTATCAAGAATCTCTAAATAAATAGAAGAATCAGCAGCTCAGATGTGACATTCAATGCATAGATGGATGGTAGATTAATTGATTGTATCATTTTCTACAGCTTATCAACCCTTTGCAGGTTATTTAAAGACAGGAAATATTTTTAGATTGTAAGATTTATGACTAAACTATTATTATCTCACAAAAGATTCTTACAAAGTATCCCATAGCTAGGGGAGAAAAAGTGGATTCATACCTTTATAAGAATATACCGAACCCAAAAAAAGTTGGAACTCAGCTCACCGATTAAAATTTCTGAGCCATTATTCCTTACACCACCCGCACATCACCTGGTATTCCCAAGCAGTCATCAATCTAGGTACTGACAAATGCTGGTTAACTTCGCTGATCGCACAGGAACTGATGTTTCAACATGATAGGATGGTAACCCCCTAGACTTATAAATGTTTAAAATTCTGACGCAGTACACGAAGCTTCCTAGCCCCAGACCTAGTAATTGATACATTATAATCCTTTCATTTTATGCCAGCGGAAAATGTTAGTACAGGAATTCGCAAAGTGTTACTCTCCTAATTTAATAGCAAGAGTTTATGGAATTGATTTCAAATCTTAAAAATGTTCAAACCCAAATTTAGAAAAGGAAAATAATTTTTACGTTCTTAGTTATCTAAATCGAATCACTGTGATGGAAACCAAATAACTGTATCCGGTAAATATAAGAAGATTGTGTTGCCTCAGCAAACCAACTCCAAGGTTCTGCTTGGCAAAATATCAGTTTTGAAATGTTAGCATTTTACCTGGGTCATTGTTGTAACCTAGAGAAGGTTACGGAATAGAATATTCGCAGGAAGGTTGGTAATGAACGATAATACGTAGGACAAGAACAACGCATATATGATTCGACAGCAGCGCGTAGAAGTAGTCAACTGCTAGAAGTGAGTCAGGTGAATTCCACAATGAGTCTCCAACTGCAGGATATCTACCAACCGCCACACGTGGTCAGATGTGGCACAAGGGTATTTAATGTGGGGTATAGCTCGGCCAAATAATCCCCGTAGATCCCGTATAAAACGGGGTAGGGTAGCTGTTTCCCGAGACGAGACTGCCCTTCGATATAGCCTCGTCTGGGGATCCTCTCTGCCCGGAGGCAGAGAGTTTGACCAGCAAATCTGGAGACGAATCTCGATGCAGACCAAGTTAGAGTATTTACTACTGTATTTATATGAGTGGGAACATACCTATTATCGTCCGTAGATATCCTACAACAGTTACAATAAAAACTATTGGTAAAATAAGATGGGTAAACACGGTTGTGAAGATCGTGTTGTATATCAAATTGAATGTCCACGTCTTGTGACCACTCTCATACTGGTACTGTTTTTTTTTTTTAGCACTTTGAAAATACACAGAAGAAAAAAACAAACAAAAATATATTTTTGAATTCCCAATTTCATCAAGTCTAAAAATAGGCACAAAAACAGCTAACTTCCTGTCACCACCACCACCAGTAAGCCCACCACCTGACTCTTTTTAACCAATCGGAACATGACTAAAAAACATTAAATTTTGGCTTTCTCCGGTCTATATAAGAACGCATTCAAAGCACACAAGAAAGTACTCAAAATCATTAACACACAGTGACTATGTTAAATAATATTTTAGCAGATTTATTTCTTTTAAAGAATTGTATTTTCCTCTGACTTCCTCATTTTGACCTTTGAGGTCATATACAGGAAACCAAAGGAAGTTGTTTTTGATTGGCTGAGCCGAACGTGGGAATGTTAGAGAGCTAGAAAAATGATTTCAAGGAGTTAAGTTTTACACGTCGTAAATGCAGATGTGTTATTTTCGTGTATGAAAACCATTAGGCTGGGATAGCAAACCAACTAGCTAGTTAGAAGATGTACACGTCGATGTGTGTAATGAAATAGATAAGTTTAAAATCCCTTTAGTTGAAGTTCTCATTTTACCTCCGAACAGACCAAATAACGATCACCCGACCAGGAGAAGACGGCCGAGAGAGAAGAATGCAGGTTTATGGAATCGACCACGTCAACGAAAAGACCTTCCAGAAGAAAAGTGGAGTATCCAACACGTACACAGAGAAGTACTCACTGCAACCACACACAGTGAGCACGCACAGAAGCCACACACATGGATTGCACACATGTACCACAACAATCAGTACTTAAACAAGACAACACAAGCAATATAAAAGTTTTGTCCTAAACAGCAACTCTGTCCACCACAGAAAAAGAAACTATCGAATGTGTTATTCTATCCATAAATATATACGCATAAACTCACATACATATAATATATAAAGGATGTTCAAATAACTTGGACCGATTTTAAATGTGAATTAAGTTTAAGCGTCTGATGATTTGTTTTTCTTTTTCTTTCAGATTTAACAACTAAAGTCTTTGGCAATTTCAACCATGGAAAGATTAACATTATTATATAAGAAAATTATATAAGAAAGGAGCGGAAGTCGACTACTAGTCACGTGTCATAGAACAACACAACATTATGCAACACAATACAATACAACACAGAACAACAGTTTCCAATAAAACGAATTCATAATGATTGTATTTTGAAGTATTTGTGTATTGAAGTTATAAAGTATCTATATTAGATTGGCAAAGTATGACCTAATTTTCTAAAATTGCAAAAATACTCACCTTAGGTATTTTAAAACAAAAGAAGTATTCGCTATTGTTATATACCGTACCTATGAACAGTAATGTGTATGTCCCAATCCTCATAAATTCGTTGGTCACTATTTTAAGTAGGGGTAATATGCTGTCTAAGTAGTCTACCACTAGCAGTGGCTTACCTAATTTACTCCGCTGGCGAGTATTGCATTTTGTTGATGTTAAATTACCATTTCATTTCTAACCTTCCTTTTGGTTATTCCTCATTCAGTAACCCTTCCTATATTGGCAATTACATCTAGAATAACAACATTTTTTGATGGCAGTCTAGATTTTCAAATCAGAACCTCACTGCCAAATAAGATTGATCAATTGAAAGTCGTGCGCACAGTCATCCCACGTGCCTGGAATGTAGTCATGAGGAAAGGGGAAATGATATGAATCTTTGATTGAAACCAACTTTAACCGAGGCAGATTATAGAAATCTTCACGTTTGCAAAAAATATACCAACGTCTGCAATTATGAACCAAAAAGAGGATGCACTTTATTTACAATTATTGCTATTTAAAAAGTCAACAGCCAGAAAAAGAGGAGTATCAATTGAATATTGTGGACATGCAAAATAAAAACCATCCAGGATTCTTCTTCTATGTGCCATGTCCCTTCAGGGTGTTGGCAATGATGGCTCACCACAGCTTCCTGTCTTTTCTAGCTCTTAGTAAGGTTTTGCTTTTTTGTTATCACTTCTAATCCCTATTCTACACAAGCTTGTTAGGTAAGTCATGCACAGTTTTCCTCTGTCTATCTTGCTTTCAATATGTCCTGTGAATGTCAAATTCTCTAGGTCCTCTTTCCTCATTATGTGTTGACAGAAGTCTGAAGTTTCAAATCAGTGTCTCATCTCCAAAATAAGCCTAATGAATTGAAATGCGCGGGCAAAGCCATCCTACCTACCTGGAACGTGGTTAAGAGGAAGTGTGAAATGGTATGAACCTTTGATTCAAACCCACTTACTTTTTGTCCTTCCCTCAATCCTCCAAATTCTCAGTTTTCAAATTCTCTTTCACTTTCACTCCCTGTAACTGCCCCCGCCCTTGAGTTCTAGAGGCATTACTACCTTGCTTTGAAAGAAACAATTAAAAAAACAAAGAAAAACAGATGCTTCATTGTAATCACTTTATTTACAATTATTTCTATTTAAAAAGTCAACAGCCAGAAAAAGAGGAGTATCAATTGAATATTGTGGACATGCAAAATAAAAACCATCCATTCCCTGGGATAGGGTTCTTCTTCTATGTGCTATGTATCTTCAGGATATTGTTGATGATGGCTCACCACAGCTTCCTGTCCTTTCTAGCTCTTAGTAAAGTTTTTCTTTTTTGTTATCACTCCTAATCCCTGTTCTGCTAACCATTTACACAAGCTCGTTAGGTAGGTTATGCACTTTTCCCCCCGTCTCTCTCTTGCTTTCAGTATGTCCTGTGAGTGTCAGATTCTCCGGGTCCTCTTTCCTCATTATGTATTGGTGGAAGTCTGGAGTTTCAAATCAATGCCTCAACTCCAAAATAAGCCTAATGAATTGAAATTCGCAGGCAAAGACATTCCACCTGCCCAGAACGTGGTTAAAAGGAAGTGTGAAATACGAAGCTTTGATTCAAACCCACTTAAAATGAGGTAGAGAGCACAGATGACTAACTTTTATATTCCACTTCTTTTCAGGATATGGGCAGTCATGACTCAGCACAATATCTTATCTTTTTTAGTACTAAGTTATTGTTGTCACCTTACTATCACTCAAATAATTATTGTCACCTTACTATTCCCGTAGTCATTGTTGTCGCCTGACTTTCCCTAAGTCATTTGTTATTTAGGAATAAAGTGTCGCTGCCAACACTCGAGTTTGAACATTGAGCGCCAGTGAGCAAAAATTGGCGATCCCATTATTGAATTAAGTAGACCACGGGACCATAGAGGAAACGCATATATGTAGGAAGTAGCTGACGAGTAACGATCACTATTCCTAGTTTATACTATACAGATCATTATTTCTATTCTATCCTCTATTACTATTCGGATCACCATTTCTATTCTATCCTCTATTACTATACGGACCACTATTCTCTACTCTATTCACTATACTATTTCTCTATTTGGATCACTACACGAATTACTAATTCGAAGGCGTCTGACACCAGTGTTGTTCAACGGCGTTACTATAGTTGTATCTGCGATTGCAAAGTCTCTACTACAACGAGCATTACGAAAATGACAACGAGTATTCGTCGATATTACATAAGTGGCAACGAGTGTTCGTTGACATCACAAAATCATTGTTATCACCTTAATATCCCCAGGGTCATTCTGGTCACCTTAACATTACCGAAGTGAAGTGATTTTTGTCACCATACTGTTCCCGAAATCATTGTAGTCGCCAGACTATCCCTCAACTCATTGTTGTCACCTTACTGTTCCCAAAGTCACTGTTGTCACCTTACTATCCACCATTTCATTGTTCTCATCTTACTATTCCGGAAGTCATTATTGTCGCCTTACTATCACACAAATCATTGTTGTCACATTACTATTTCTGAGGTCATTTTTGCCATCTTTCTATCCTCCGAGTCACTGTTGTCACTTTACTATTCCCAAAGTCATTGTTGTCGCCTTACTATTCTCGAAGTCATACTTGTCGCCTTACTATCCTCTGAATCTTTGTTGTTACCTTACTATTCCAGAAGTCATTTTTGTCGCTTTAGTATGCTCCAAGTCATTCTAGTCGCCTTACTATTCCCGAAGTCATTGTTGTCACCTTATAATCCTCCCAGTTGTTGTCACCTTACTATTCCCGAAGTCATTGTTTTTGCCTTACTATCACCCAAGTTGTTGTTGTCACCTTACTATTCCCAAAGTTATTGTTTTTGCCTTATTTTCTCCTTAATCATTGTTGTCACCTTACTATCCCCATATCATTCGTGTCGCCTAAGTTTTCCCCAAGTTATTGTTGTCGCCTTACTTTCCACCGAGTCACTGCTGCTACCTTACTATCCCCAAAGTCATTGCTGTCACTTTACTATTCCCGAAGTCATTGTTGTCACCTAATTATCCCCTAAGTGGATGTTGTCACCTTACTATTTTCAAAGTCATTGTTGTCACCTTACTATCCTCAGGTCTATGTTCTACTAGCCATTTACATAAGATCGTTATTTAGGTTACATGATGTCCATTTACCGAACTTGCCTTTCAGTATGTGAGTGTCAAATTCTCTAAGCCATCTTTCTGCATTATGTAACCCAGTATCTTCGAATTTGCATTTTACGTACCAAATTTAGTTGTTATTTTCAGCATCCTTCTATAGCACCCAATCTCTGTTGCCTCAAATCTCTTCTTCATCGTCTGCTATATAAGAGGATTAACATTATATTTCTGCACTTTTTTCTTCGTTTCTAATAAAAGTTTTCAGCTTCTTTCACTATTTGGCTGCTCCATCAGATTTCTTTGTCACATTTTTCATTGTCTTTCATTAAATGGGTTAAGTATCTTGCATTATTATAAATCAATGCTTTGAAAGCTTGCTTTACAGAATGTATTCAAAAATGAATACACAATCATATTGGTCTTGTACCCAACTTAACCAAGCCTCAAGCGGAATATCAACGATAGAGCCAGATTTTGCAAGTCTCTTTTACAGACAATTTGCTCATCTCATGAGCTTAATCTCTATTGAATCCTCCGCTATTCCGTACGCCTGTTTCTATCCATTTCTGTCATAAATCCAGGAACTACACAAGAGGTTAAGAGCAACGCTGGGCACCTCGGATTTCAATCAATAGAATGTTGTCTGTGATTGATTTTATCTCTGAGATCAGTTACAGTTTATTATAAGACATAAGAAAGATATAAATATTGGAACACCAGGATTGAACTGTCTGCTATGCTGCCTGCCAAAATAGAGCAATGCTACGGAAGAAATATTTTTCATAAATAAACAAACAGTACTTGACATTTCTTTGAATTAATGAGTAGCGAGTAAGTCAACTAGTAGTCTATAGAAGTAGAAAATGAGAGCGGAAAGAATAAGACACCTGTTTCCGTTATAGGTTGGCACAAGACCATGGGGATTTAATGGTTTGTTTTATAAAGTTTTTAAAACTAAGATGTAACACTGTCATTATTTTGAATCTTTTTAAACCAATATCTTTGTTGTTTTTATCACCAAATTTCGTCTGTTATATCCTTCGGCGTTCTTCTCATTAGCAGAAGTATGATCAATGAAGTTAAGCAACATTGAATCTGGTCAGTACCTAGACAGGTGATTCGGAAATACCAGATGATGTAAGTGGGTGGGGTAATAGATAAAGGGTCGGAATGAGAAATCTTAGAGCCGTTTTCAGATTCCAGTCAGTCTCGTTATATACACTTATATGAAAATGACCTTGGGAAGGGCATTAATCCACCTCTTCTCCCAATTATGTGTTAAATGATAAGACTTGTATCAGAAAGTAATTATTATTTTTAAAAAAATATTAGGTTGGTGCAAAAATAATGACGTTTTTTGACGTAATTTTTAACGTTAAAAACGTCATTATTTTTGCACCAACCTAATACTTGCAATTCCAAAATATTTTTGGATTTAAGATTTTTTATTTATTATGTTTTTTTAATCGCGTTCACCCCAAGTAGGGGCTTTAAAGCAACGAAAAGACAGGGTGTTACTGGGTGTGGAAAATATAGAAAATAGAAACATTATTAAGGAGCGAGAACAAAAGAGTAATCAGGAGGGCTGTGGATAGTTGCATATAATTTTTTTAAGATTAAGTTGGCTGGAAAGCATGGAGCCGGAAAGGACTTCCACAAGCAAGAAATGTAAGAAAAAACTGTTAGCATAGAGTTTATGCTTACATCTAGCCAACTCAAATGTAAATTGATGAGACCTCAATGCCAGTAAAGTACTGCACTTAAAATCAAGAAATATAGGCATTATATTGAAGAGATCATTCGAACAATTGCCTTGAAAGTATTTATAGAAAATCACAGTGAAATAACCTTACAGTGATGGGAAGTGACTGAAGCCGAGTTGCCAGATAAGGTCCCATAATATTGCTGATATTTCTTTGAATTCTATCAAGGATCTCTAAATATATAGCAGGAGCACCGAATCATATATGTCAGCAACATTCTAAGCATGGATAAATGCTAGACTTATAGATATGTACGATACATTCTGGAGAGAAAAATTGTCTAGCACAATACAGTTAATTAACTTTCTTAGCAGCAGTAGACCTGGCAATATATATATATATATATATATATATATATATATATATATATATATATAAAAGAAAGAGGTTGTAGTGGTTCCAACGAGAGAAAAGTATGTATATTAAAAAGAAGAGAAGAGAGGTGCCGCAAACGTTTTTGGTTGTAATGTGGTTTTTTTAGAAAAAATATTATGCTTTATTTTCCAAAATTTTACTACACGTGTTTCTAGTCTCGTGATCGTCTTCAGGTAAAAGCGGAGATTTTCACATATTATTAAAAATAATTATTTTTTTCCTTATGTTTTTCAGTGTTAAATATTCTCGATATGAGACATTCTTTGTTTTTGTGTTAGTAATCCGAATGTCTTTCTTGAACTGGCAATGAAGAGTTCTGCGCAAAGGGTCATAAAACAATTAAGGTTGGTCCAAGAGAAATTATGAATTACTCATCGGCATTTTATCTTTTCATGTTTTGCTGACCCCTGTGCGTTCTTAGATCTGTAGAATATATATATATATATATATATATATATATATATATATATATATATATATATATATTCTTTCCAATTCATGTCAGCCAATAACGTTAGCTCAAGAAGGGCAGAATGAGTCACTCTCCTGGAGGTTAGTTTAAGCTATGTTGATAGAAGGCAGAAAAGGGTCTCTCAGATTATGAATAGAGATCAGGTTTCTTTTGGAAGCATTAAAATTAACAAGAAATCGTTTGCCCCAGTTGACAACAGACTGATGCTTGTTTATGAAATCTCTAACATCTGGTTTTGTGTTTCTGCTACGTCTTTAGAGATTGTAGATAAAACACAAAGAATAATCTGCAATGTTATCAGTGCTGACATGGCATTTCGGCTTCAGTCCCTTTCCCATTGCCATAATGTAGCTTAAATTGTTCTGGTAAGCTTCCCCCTATGGTAGCAAGAATTTATGAATTTAAGTGCAGTACTTGATTGACAGATAGGTCCCATCAATTTACAGTTGAATTAGCTAGATGTAAATGTAAGTTCTATGATAACACTTTCTTCTTCTGCACTTCTCGCTTGTTGAACTCTCTTCGGGCTTCTTGCTTCCCAGTCAACTTTGACCTTCAAAAATTTAAATGCAATGTCAATCATTATTTTCTGTCTTCTTCATTCCTGTTCTTTTATAGTTCTCTCCCCTTAATAATCTTTTCTTTTTCTCATATTCTCTCATAATCAGAAATCCCTTTGCATCTTACTAGCTTCCTTGGTTTGGAATGATTCAAAAAACAAACTTTATGCTGTTTATATTATATATATGGCTGAAGTAAGTAAGTAATTGCACAAAAAGCATTAAGATGAAGAAAAAAATGATAACTTTTGTCTTATCAGCAATTCTTTCCTTAATTTCTGACCATTCACACTCCCTTTTTTCCTGGTGTCAATGCGTACTTTTAGCGAAATCGTTAGAAAAGCCTTTACATTATGCATATAATCGCTTTATTCTATCACTAATGCTTGCATTAATTCCTGACTATTCACAAACCTCTTCTTTTTTATTCTTAATGATATATGAAGGTTTTGATAATAGCAGGCTGCTTATATCTGAGTATGCATGTCTGCTAGGTCGGTTAACCAATCCCTGTTGCAGGCGCCTGCTCAGGCACATTGTGTTTCTTCAACACCTTCAGAGCCCACCTGTGGTTAATACTGCGACTATGCCTGAGGGTACCTTGGTTACAGTTTGTAGCAGAGAACACAGAATCTGGCGTGAGTAACAGTTTGAAGAAGGCCCGTATGCTCAAACCCTCGGTTACAATGACTTGGGACTTCCTGTTAGCACTATCATCAACAAAAAATTTCATCGATGCAATTTCACTTGGATCAACCTTTGGTCTGGTTTTCAGGGACTTTCCAAAAGTGCAGCATTGGGATTGACCTCCCTAGGCCAATAAAAAAAATGTTGATGTTTGGTCAGATTTTGAGAAGTGGATCATACTGAGAAGCTTTTCAACTTATTAATATAAGTTGATAATAAGATCAACTTATTGTATAAGATATACAAAATGGGAGATTGATTTTCTATTCTTATTAAGTAATAAATTGATCCCCCAGAATTATCTCTATCTATAAAAGGCAGGATGAGTGTGCGTGTTTAACGAAGGCACGGTCGCAATTTTCGACGGATTTGCACCAAAATTTACATGTACATGCTCCAACTCCCATTGATAGTGGAAATAATCGATGTTTTCATGCTTCTACGGCAGTTTTCATGTAGTTTACGGCCATTTTCTACGGGCCAGAGTGAGAACCTATAGCTGGCAGCCATGAATAGGCAGGAAGATTCTATTGGCCAGAGTGAGAGCCAACAGCTGACTGACACGAATGTTAACTAGCATGCTAGCATGCAAAAAAAAAATCGATAGCTACATTCGTCACAAGTGGGAAAAATTTAAATCTGCATGGCACTTTACTCCAATTGGCTCATTCGCTTGCTTAAACTCAACGTTGATTCTGATTCCGCAGAACTGGATTGGGTGTGAAAAAGTATTTGTTGTTAACATTCTTTTTTCATTCGGTTTTTCCAGTTATGAGTCCTTTTTTAAAGCTGATCGTTTTGTGTTCATTTTGTTTAGTTCTTTTTTCGTAACAGATTTAATGTTTAGTATAGAGCTTAGTAAAAATTCGCAGTGTGAGATAGGCAAGAAGTAAGGCATGTAGCAACATCAGCACGGCCAGGGAACTCCTTTAAAGGCAAGGAAGGGCAAAAAATATTTTAAGTCAGGTGATAGCGATTGCTGTATGAGTCGTACGATTTTTGAATCAAGCACGGGCAACGCCGGGCCATGCTGCTAGTAACATATAAGAAGGTATTGAATCTTAGTAGGTCAGATTTGAAATGGATTAGACTGAGAAGTTTTTCTGCATTTTTTTTAATTATCTCACCCCAGTCAAAGTGGGAATGCTGGGGTTACAGGGATTGAAAGTTAAAGAGAAAACTGGGAATAGGAAAAAAAGGAAGAAGAAGGAAAAAGAAGACAGAAAATGGCGATTGATGTTGCATTTAAATTTTTGAAGATTGTAGTTATCAGGGAAGCAAGTAAATGGAAAGAAGTTCCACAGGTGAGAAGTGCGAGAAAATAAACTGTTGGAGTGGAAGTGGTGGTTGCATTTATCTATTTCAGCACTAACGTGGTGGGATCAAGATGTCAATCTAGTAGGATACTTAAATTCATTTAGTCGAGGTACCAGGGAAAAAATCATCATAAGAACAGTTCCCATGAAAGTATTTGTAGAAAAGATAGAGGGAGGCCACGTCACTTAGGTGAGAAATTGAACCCAAGAATGGTTGGTAAGGATCGATTACATTACAGATCATTCCTTGGATTATGTAAAGAATCTCGAGATATAGAGCAAGAACAGTGCACTAGACCAGATATAGCAACAGTATTAATGTACGGGTGAATGGTATTTTAAAACTTGTGTTAGTAATATAAGATGCTACTGGTTATAAAATGGAGGATTGGTTTTCTATTGTTATTAAGTAATAAACTGATCCCCCAGAATGATTACATATGAGAAGATCCTGATTTTCCTAGCCTGAACTATTAGGTTTTCAAAAACGAAATGTTTGGTTAGTGTTGTGGAGTTATTTCGCAGTGGAGGCTTGTATTTGTATTAGGTTGGTGCAAAAATAATGACGTTTTCTAAGATATGTTACTATGTGAGAAAACGTCATTATTTTTGCACCAAATCGGTCCTAAAATAGGTTCGACGTACAAAACGTTAGGAACTTGATATAATAGGTAATGACGCAGAGTAATCTAGTTGTGGTCGCGGACTACTTTCGCATTCGACTAACTGTCGACTACTGTCGTCCGACATCGACGCTATTTAGTAACTGCCCCACACAGTCACATGTGGCACAAGGCCGAATTTAATGTGGGGTTCCCGAGCCCGTTTGCTCGGCCAAAAAATCCCCGTACACCCCGCATAAACGGGATCGGGTCTGTCTACCTCCCCGGACGAAACTCTGCCCTTCCGCATAGCCTCGTCCGGGTTCCTCTCTGTCCGAAGGCAGAGAGTTCGACTGTCGTCCATCATCGACTAATATTTAATCACCCCCCCACGACGGTATCATGTGTCACAAGGCCTGTTTAACGTGATTCAGGGTCGGTTTACCTCCCCGAAACTCTGCCCTTCGGCATAGCCTCGTTCGGGTTCATGGTCGCCCGAAGGCAGAGAGTTCAACCGTTCAGCCGGTCGTCCGACATCGACTGGATATTCAGTCACCCCCCCACTGGGGCATCATGTGACACAAAGTCGATTATTTAATGTGGGTTCTCCGAGCCCGTGTGCTCAGCCCAAAAATATGTCCATTGAACCCGTATAAACGGGTTCAGGGTCGGTTTACCTCCCCGAACGAGACTCCGCCTCTCGGCGTAGCCTCGTTCGGGTTCCTCCCCGCCCAAAGGCAGAGAGTTCAGCCGTTCAGCCGGTCGTCCGATATCGACTAGTATTTAGTCACCCCCCCACGAGGGTATCATGCGGCACAAGGCTGGTTTAACGTGGGATTTCCGAGCTCAATTAACGCCACATAATCTTTCTGCATCTTAATTTTTTTCTTGATTGTCCTTGTCCTGAACTAAGATCATTTTCTGAAATATGAATCACAAGCTTCCTTTTTCAGTGAACATTCCAAAATGCCTGACACAATGTCAGGAGCTTTTAAATATTAAAAACCTATCAGTACAGTGAATGGCAATAGTAAATCTAGACAGTGACACGTCAGCTAATTGATAAATAATTAAACTCTTTTCTCAAGTGTATATATTCTGTAGCCTATTTTTACTTTTGGGGAAGTTAAAGAAACCTTTGTATGATTCAATTTAGAGATCTTTATTTATCTTGGTTCATAAAGTCCTTTACTTTCTAAAGGTGACAAAAGTCTCTGTTCAAATCCAATTAAAATAGTAAAAATGGATCAATAAGTCTGTAGCCTTTCAGCTGGTGTTATTTATTAAATAACGATCAAGTTAACTCGTCCTTTGACCGAAACATATTTTTGGTTCTGCAGAAGGCTGATTCTGATTTTCAGTTTAAGGTTTGAGCATCATTACCAGTCTTCCCTATATAACTAGAAATAATAACTTTCAGGATGAAGTTAAATTAATTTTTGATGTTTATATATTTATTATATATTAGTTGGTGCAAAAATAATGACGTAATAATGTCGTTTTCTGACGTATTTTTAACGTCAAATAACGACATTATTACGTCATTATTTTTGCACCAACCTAATAGCAGCTGGTCTCTAGTATGGATGATTTTAATGACTATGCAAATTACTGACTCAAACGATCTCTCATGAGAAGAATGACGAACCAGTTAAGCTATTTTCTTTTTAATTCATTTGCTTTCAGGAAAATTTCATTACGAACAAAAAAGAGTACTGGACGGTTATGTAATATCAGACAACCCCCTCAGAGAGAGAGAGAGAGAGAGGTGGGGGGTTGAGACAGCGGAAATCTGGTTCTACAGAAGGATGCTGAGAATAATATTTCGAGAAAAATGGAAACAAAATGGACTCTTACACTTAATATTAGTAATATACAGTTGAAATTTCTAGGGCATATAATAAGGAAAGAGGGCGTGTAAAATTTGATACTCCAAGGGCATATTGAAGGCAAAGAAAGACAGAAAATAACAATGCACAATCTATCTAGGGACCTTGTGTAAATGGATGGCAGAACAGGGTTTAGCAGAGACAGCAAAAAGACAAAATGTAGTAAAAGCTACAAAAGACAGGAAATTGTGGAGAGCTATGATCGCCAACTTCTTGGAGGAACACAGCACATAGAAGAAAAAGAAATATTTTGCTATTCTTTCCTCTAGTGTTAATATATCTGTTGTAATGGCAATTATTAAATTCTGTGCGCCATTTAACTACTTAACAATGCATTGATAATTCCGTATCCATTCGTGTAATTATTACCCAAATTTTGATTTGAAAATTGAACTATATAATGTTCGATGTGTATAAATAAGTTTCATCATTGAATTATGCGTATAATCGAGGAGAGAGTTTTTTTTTTAAATCATTTCACCACAAGCAAGGCAATAAGGTCACTAAGACCCAAAGGGGTTATTGATTGTTAGAGAATATGAGATAAAAAAAAAAACGCTATTAATGAGAGAGAACAATAAAATAACAGAAATTAAGACAGAAGATAGCGATTGACATTGTATTTCAATTTCGTAAGATCAAAATTGACTATGATGCAAGAAGCCGGAAGAGATTCCTACAAGCAGAAGAAGAAACTATTAACATAGAACTTATGGTTATAATTTGTCATTTCAAGTATAAAATGATGAGACCTAGCCGCCAATCTAGTAGTGCGTTTAAGTTCATAAAGTCTAGATATCAAAGAGGAAAGATCATCGGAACAATTACCATGAAAGGAGAGATGCCAAGTCAGGACCAATAATATTGAAGATTCTTCCTTGGGTTTTATTAAGAATTTCTAAATATATATCAGGGGCACCAGAGCAGATGTGACAGGGGTCATACACAAAACAGGGGTCTACAATACAAAACTTCGCACACTGCTGTATAACTTAGAGACACTGATTCAAGAGGTTCTCAATGATATCCCAGAAGACGTCCTTCAGAAAGTTCTGGCCGCTTGAGGAAACTGGTTGACGCCATCAGTGCTTACGTTAAAATATGAAGATTTATTTTCATTTTTCATTATTTGAAACAAATGATACGTGTTCTTTATACACGTATCATTTGTTTAAAAAAATTTGTAATAGGAAATTGGATTTTATTACCAATTTTTAATTCCTACTTACTTTTCACTCACCCTGTATACAAAGAGAAAGAAGTAATTTAAAAGAAAAACGAATAAAAAACAGAGATAGAATCATTATAAAATCAAGCAATTCAATACCATAGTTAGACAGGCTTGTCAAGTATATTGAGAACTAGTTTTTACTTTGTGTGATGCATATGATTTATAAAAGTCTTAATGAATTCGATAAAGAGTTATTTCATCATTTAATAAGATGGGTTGGCACTACCAATACAGTCAACTGTTACATCTTACTTATTATAAAACGCAGATTTTGTGTGTGTGTGTGTGTGTGAGTGTGTGTGTCTGTTACGTTTATATATTGAATCGGATTTCCTACACTTTTCAACCAATTTCAATAAAACTTCACAGGACTACGTAAAATTTGGGAAAACACAATTGTTTTTGCACAAAATCAATTTGAAAACACGATTAAGAGGCATTAATGAAAGGGGGACAACTCACTTCGAGTTATACTTATTATAAAACCCAGGTTGGTTGTTTGTGTTTGTGTGTGTGTTTGTGTTCGTTTATATATGGGATCGGATTTTCTACCTTTTTCAACCGATTTCAACAAAACTTCACTTTTTTTTTTTTTGGTAGGTAGTGTTTTCTTATTGTCTTTTCTTTATTTTTACATTCAGAATGCTTTAAAAATTCCATTTACAAGACAATTGTTTATGATAAAATTCTATTCAATCGGTAGACTCATAACGATTGAAAACAATGTTTTTGTTTGAGTTTGGGTTTGACCAAAAAAAAAATAATCAAGACATGCGTGTCCGTCAACCTTAAACAAATAATCTTTGTCAATTTTATTTTTCAGTCTTTATGATGGTCGATACTTGATCAATCTCTTACTGTTACATCCCCGGGCAACGCCGGGCTCTACTGCTAGTACTGTTTAAAGTATATCTTAAAAACTTTCTGGAAAAGATCAGCACGTGTGGAACGAAAATTACAAAGGTGCCAAATGCAGCACATAATGATAGTAATTAGCCACGCCCAACAAAACAGATTCAAATTGTTTGGTTTATTTCATTGGCACGGCTTGTCTATATGCCTAAACCGTTCTTACACCAGTTTAATCACATATTTCAAAATGACATATGCCTTACATCTAATAACTATACAAAGAAATGCCATATTAAAATCAAACAACAAGAAAGAAACGCTTAACCGATTTTCAATCATCTTTCATCAAAGCTCTATCGAGGAATGAAAAATCTGTACACAGAAGAAATCAGAAAACACCAAATACAGGATGCTTTAGATGAAATTCAAATGAGCTTTCCTCAATGACAATAAAGTCTTCGTTAAATGACCAAGCCCACTGATACTGAAGTAAATAAATACTCGACTATCGCATAAGCAAATGTATTGACTCACCGATATAAATTATCAAAATTTCTTTCCCGAATACTTAATACTAACCTCTACGTTCTACCTATAACCTACACATTCTATATATAGTTTTTAAGACCATCTTAAAGGCTTTTTTGTATAATGTAAACTGTCTCGTAGTTAAGACCCATTCTACATATAGTCTCTAAGACCGTATTAAAATCTTAGTGACTATATACACATGTTTCAAGGAGGACCTGAGGACATAATTGGTAATTTAATAAAACAACGTCGATCTAACCAAATGTAATTAATAAAGATCTGTGAGCATATTCTCGATAAGCTTGCTTATTAGATTATTCTATTAACCCCCTTTCAGTTTCAATGACTACTTCAAGACTGGACGAGAATTGATATGCCAGCACTAAAAGATCCTTATTCATTTCAAACATGACCTAGACAATAGCAATCTTCAATGGTATTGTGAAGATGTCAATTCATTTTCCCTTTCAACAATGCTGCAAATGTAGTAGTCCATGGAATTTAAATCTAGAGAGTTTGGGAGCCACAAATTTAGGACTGGTTTTATTTCAATTACACTCTTTCCTCAGCTGTTTCAAACTTATAGTGGGCAAGGGCTTCAGCAAATCTAGTGAGCAACTCAGCAACCTGAGGTGCATTGAAACGTCTATCTTGAACCAAACCTGTGGGTTTAGACACATGTATGGAAAAATCGGTATGACGTTTGATGAAAGCAACAAACCAGTCTAATCTTTCACGTCCATTTTCTTCCTTTGGCAGTTGTTTTAATCAAAAGCATTCTTGGCACAATAAAGGGCAAGAATTTTTATTTCTTTTGGTGATAAGCCAGAAGATATTTTGATGCAACAAAGATGTTCTCAGATTCATCCTTTTGTTTATCGGTGAAAACTTGACGCGTTGTAATACAACCGATCGCCATTTCCTTTTTCTGTTTATTTTAAGCCTCTTTCATAAGCATGTTGAAGGATATCTGTACTTTCTGTTTTTATGCATCAAATGTTATAGTGTTTTTATACAAACACTATATATATATATATATATATATATATATATATATATATATATATATATATATATATATATATATATCAATCAATATTATGTAGACAGTGTCAAGCTTTCCTTTTTGAGGTTCAAGCAACTTTTTAATGTTTTCATAAAGATTATGCAACATAAAATGCAGTCGTAGATCACTAATACTGATACAAATTATGGAGCTTGATATTTTTTTCCCTACATTGTGGTTCACCCTGCACAAGACCCAGGAGCTACTCAAGGTAGAGGGTTACAGAGTAAATGGCACAGTCTATACGTGAAGTACAACGGTTAACCCTAGACTTGAATAGGTTAAGATTGTAGTGATCAAGAAAATATCCTCTTGTAAACCAGGTCCACAATTTAGTGATTCACGGGGAGAAGCTACTCAAGTAGAACCTAAATCTTACCAATGGAATAGGGAGGGAATGAATTTGGTTCGCTACAATGCGTGTAGCATGACGGGTCGTTCCCCTGAAGGTTAGAACTGGTGGAACTAAGGAATGTAGTTCGTCTGAGCCCTTTCTATGGAAGTAGCGACAGAACAGTGAGAGTCTCGCGACCTCTCGTCTGTGAAAGATGGGTTGCAGGGTGGGAAATAATTAGTCACACAAAGAGGCGTGGAAACACTTTTGGACGCTATCGAAACTGGAAAGTGAAGACTGGGCAACTCCTGCCCGAATATGACAGTAGTACTCCATTTTGGGACTTATCTGGCTCTTGTAAAGGTACAGGATAGCAGGAAGATTATTATTATTATTATTATTATTATTATTATTATTATTATTATTATTCAACCTACCTAATAATAACAACAACAATAATAATAATAATAATAATAATAATAATAATAATAAGTAATTCCCATTTTGGGGGATGTATTTTAATGTAAAATGTATCATTCTAATTAATACGCAGCAATTAAGAATAACATTAACATATGCTTACGGCCATATCATGTTGAAACACCGGTTCTCGTCCGATCACCGAAGTTAAGTAACATTGAGCCTAGTCATTACCTAGATGGGAATAACAGATCCTGTAAACTTGGATGTGATGTTCGGGTGGTGTAATGGATAACGGCTAGGAATGAAAAATCGGTAGAGCCGAGTTCGAATTTCAGTCGTATTCGTTAAATTAACTTACGCGTAAATACACTTGAAGGATTAAGAATTGAACCCCACTCAAGATCATTTATTTAGTGAGGGGCATAGGTAGTCATACCGATGCCAGTGCAACATTGGTTGCACTGGCTGGGCAATATTTGTCCTTGTACGCGCTTGCGCTCCCCACATTAAACCCGAATTTGTGTCGCATCTTGTCTCAGTCGGGAGACCAGGGCAAATGATCGTTTTCCGCAGTTCAGATTACTAGGATCAAAGTGTAGTATCTACCTCACGGTTCCAGCCATGAGAAGCCGCTCTAGCTAGACAGCCAGCCAACCATCATTATCGTAAGCTCGTCATAACCCCAGCTCCAGCCGTCCCCTGCGGTCCTCCAGCTCTTGCCGCTCCAGCTCTTCCCAGCAGGCCCCCGGCTCCTGCCATCCTCGCCAGCAGTAACGATATACAATAAACTGTCCTTTTCGGGACAATGCTCGTCTCACCCTCTCCTTGAGCATACAGAGATATATTTTTTTACAAGTGCACGTATATTTGTTGATGCATTTTCTTTAACGAAAATAAACTTTATTTACATTTATTCGGACTGTTATCTTCATTTTCATTGGCATATTCACAGCGTTTCGGCCGTTGTACGCTCCGGCCTTCTTCAGGTGATTGGAATTTCGAACCGAACTCTTTCGGTTATAAATTTCAATCACCTGAAGAAGGCCAGAGTGTAAAACAACCGAAACGTTGTGAATATGCCAATGAAAATGAAGATAACAGCCCGAATAAATGTAAATAAATATGCAATCATAATACCTCATCTCAGAGATATAGACAGAAAATAAATTTGTCAATATATATATTTTTTTTTATTCAAGTCTCTGTTTTGTTGCTGTCTTCCGTCATTCAAGATATGTTTTCGGGGCAATACAACTGACGAATTACTGCGAAAGACTTTTTTGCCGCTCGTGTGTGTCCCATCCTCCTCTATCAACACCCATTTGGCTAGCATCGGTAGTGTAATGGTCCCTCCCTCTCCATGCATCTGGGTAAGGCCTACGTCCAAGATAGGATGTCACAGGCTGTTTATTGATATCAATCGACATTAACATACCTTAGCTGGCTTTGGCAGTATAGACAATGGGTTAAAATGCATTTCTTAGTTCCACCAATAGAGAGATTGTACGTGCAACCCCACAAGTATAATTTTGTTTATATTCCAAGAAAAGCTTCTCACAGAAGCTGTTCGGCATGCAGTATATATTGTTTATTGCCATTTTTCATCAACGTTATCTGCACTATTATCAACCGCGCTTGGCAATATGAACAAGGCATACATTTGTCAAAGTACTGGAATTAAAAGAAAGCAACTTTAGAAAGAGCAGTGAATATTTGCCTCATTTTGTGTAATAAATGGAGAAAGCTTGCCCACTGGCCAAAATTAATGTCCTAATGCTGATGCCAGGATGAATGAACTGGTCTTTTTGTTTTGCACCGACGAGATCATAGGCATGAAGGTACAGTGAACCTAAAGGAAATTGCTTTGCAGAGGAATTTATTCGTGCGCTCACATCGCAACAGAATGTGATACAGGGTTGAAGTTTTTTTGAGGGGGTTTTGGTGATACTATAGAAAATTTGCTCAAGCCCCACTCGGTACTACTCTTTTTAGGGGACGCATCAGATAATGACCTCAGCCCCGACCCAAAGGAGGAGTACTGCCTAGAGGGATGATACCCTGGTGCTCGAGTTAATATTACTTTCAACTGGCAGAAGTGAACTCCTGCGCCAGGGAATAATGAAATGATTTATTAAGCGTAATTCACATGGTTTCGCATTATCTGAGTTGTTAACAAGGATTTTTATTTAAATTGACAGTGGAGTGGTTTCCCTTTGCTTTCTCTACGGTGGCTTATGGAGACACCACCTCTAGTTAACTGGCCGTTGATTCAGGGATTTCACCCGCCCTTTGGTAGGTCTTGTTTTTCGTCCTACTGGCTTGCTAACGAGCTGCCACATTCGGAACTTGGAGTGGGGTAGTCGGTTTACTCACCGACATTTCGACAGGAATAGTTACCGAAAGGGGGGGCATCTTTTTTTAATTAAGTTTTAACTTAGTACAAGTCCCATTGCCCCTTCAGACAGTCAGTTATGTGCCATGCGTGATACACGCTTAGAAGATCATGTATTTTCAAATACATGACTGACGAGGCAGTTTTTTCCCCGCAGTATGTTGCCATTTCTTTCTGCGGTAGACCAGTTGCCATCCAAGGCTATAGAACCTGGTTTGTCCTGTTATTTACCCATAGCTGGAGAGGGGAGAAGAATATGATTCATACCTTTCCCAAGTTTATTAATAGCACGTAAGTGAAAGTAATAGATTCGACTGAAATTCGAACTCGGCTCTCCGATTCCACAATCTTTGCCACTATCCATTACGCCACAAAACAATATGAGATTATCCAGCATTGTGGAAAAAGCGCATCTTTCTACTTACGAATGGGGCCGTGTTAAGTCTTGCTATACTCGAATCAAATGGTCATTTATTGAAATGTTGCTACTGACTTTAACAAGATGCGTCTCGATTTTAAAGAATACCTTCGCGTACGCCCTAAAAGGACATGTCACATAAAAAAAAGTTCAGATGGGGCACAAGGACGATCACTCAGTGCGTATTGGACGCACGAATCAATCTTAAATTGATCTAGTGAAACAAGCTTGTTAACCATTACACTTAGATGTAGCACGAGGCCAAATTACTACTACAGGAGGTTGGCAAGCTCAAAATTACATCCATGAACTATTGTTACAGCAATAAATCGACCAACATTTTTATCACTTTTTATTCTCAGTGATTCATTAAGTGTTTACAAAAACATACAAGGCTGTTGCGTTCTTTTTGAATTCAATAAAATGTCCATAAGACATAAAGTGGAAAGATTTTATTGAATCAATTTCTAAATCTGCCGCTAAGAACGTTGGATCACTATGTGTGCTAGACAATTTTTCTCGTCAGAATCTATTTTACATATTTCTAAGTCTCCCTTGTTTTGACTGTCGCTGCCATATCTGGTATGGTGCTCTTGAAATATATATTTAGAAAATTTCTTGATCAAATTCAAAGAAGAATCTGAAATTTTATTGGTCCTGACCTAGCATCTAGATAGAGACTCTGAGGTATTATGGTGACTGTATTGAGAATGCGTTTTTTTTGTGTGTGTAAAGAATACTGTGGTATGTTTCATTCAGTAATCGTGGCTAGCTAAGTTTAAGATAAGATAGATTGAAGACAGGACGTTCTCTATACCTCCTTTTGATCTTGTGCCATATTTTTGTATTATTCAAAATAAATATTACTTTCTGATATCGAACTTAGATTTTATGAATTTAATCCGATTACTAGATTAGCAAAAAGATATTATCTTTTTACAGTTGAAATGGCTAGATGTAACCGTAAATTATATCCCAGTAGTTTTCTCTATCACACTTCTCGCTTGTGGAACTTTCATTCGGCTTCTAACTTTCCAGTCAAGTTTGATCTTCAAAAATTTAAATATAATTTCAATTGTTATCTTCTGCCTTCTTAATTCTTGTTCTTTTATTGTCCTCTCTCTTTAAAAGTAGTTTTTCTCATGTTCTCTAACACTTAGTAAACCGTTGTATCCTAGTTGCTTTATTGCCTTGTTTGGGTGAAAATGATAAAAAAAATGTATTCTTTCAAAAAACATTTTTTAATCTGTTAGGTTAGACTTGGTAGGTGATCTTCTTACGCGACAATAATCCAAAACATATTTCGAAAATCATCTCAGAATGGTTTTCTTAAACACTATAACTGAAATGGCGCCAAAAAAAAAAAAAAAAAATATATATATATATATATACAACCGAAATTGAAAGGTAAACAGTCACTGCCTAAATGAAACTGGCCAATTAAAATCATTCGCTATCAAAAAGATGAATTTGTGGGAGAATGAAAATAAACTAATAAATAAAATAATAATAAAGAATTTAATTTTCCCATAATGCAAAAGGAAACCAAAGAGGTTTTCCGGTGACGTGTGAACTTTACGACCCCACTTCCGGAAAGTAGATGGTCGTCCTCTTCTCACTTTCCTTAATTTTTTTAATGACAATACTTAACACATCAAACCAGTTTTCTCATCGAGTGCAATGTCGATTGTCAAAAAAGTAGAAAAATCAGTTTTCCCCAGCTAGCAAAAGAACAGTTCAGAACGTAGGCTAACATCAAAAGGAAAATACCGCCCATTCATTCGACAAGGCACCACTTTTATTGAACCCGCCGAAAAACAACAACATTAAAACGGATTTATTTTCACATACATTCAACGCACTAGCAAAGTATGTAAGATAATCCTCGTCCTTTGAAACGAATGAAACAAATGATCTTACTTCTACAAACTTTATCTAAAGTACGGAAAAACTATTTCATTTGAACTTGTAGTAGAAAGCAAAGTTTCATAAATAAAATAAAAATAATTATTAAAAATAAACAATAAACAAAATTTCTGTATATCCGCGCTATTCTTTTAGCCATTATCAAAGACGAATTTTATTTTTTATTTTTAACTGAATGTGTGTTTTTTTTTATCTATCTGAAGTTATAGGAATGTTTTATTTTCCAAACACGATCAGATCGTTGTGGCCGTGTTCATGTCACTGAATGCTGGGTTTATCTTTTTTAGTATTAGTGCTTGCATTATTTTTTTTTAATGCATGGAGGAGGCTATATATGCTTGTATTTTCTACTAGTACTGTATGCTGCGGATGGAGTTTGGTAGTTTTAACATTTGAACACTTTTTACACGCTCTGTGTCCAGAAAAGAAATCACTTGCACAAACACAAGAAAAAATAAATAAAAGCTTAATGGCAGTGTCTTGTTAAGTCGTTTTTAAGAAAACTTATATATATATATATATATATGTGTGTGTATGTGTGTGTGTGTGCATATAAATATAGATAGATATGTGTGTGTGTATATATATATGTGCGTGTGAGAGAGAGATGTATGTATATATATATATATATATATATATATATATATATATATACAGTGTAACCCGGATATAAGAGACCCGGATATAAGAGAAAACCGGATATAAGAGAGATTTTCATCTGGTCCCAAATTACAGCCATACTTACCTAAACAAAATAGACCAAACCCGGATATAAGAGACTTCTTCTCCGGTCCCAACAACTCTCTTATATCCGGGTTACACTGTATATATATATATATAAACGAATGGATAAATTAAATATAGGTTGGCATACGAGCGATCGATCGTATACAAATGCATATAAATAATCTATAGAAAAGAACAGTGTTCAGTATTAAGTAACGGAGCTATTTAATGTACTTTTATCGGTGTAATTAATCCACCAAGCTATATATATATATATATATATATATATATATATATATATATATATATATATATATATTTACAAACTATAGGCAATACCACCGTGTATTTGGTTCAACTTTTCAGTATTTCCCCAGGCTTTTCTTACTACTACTACCAAAAATTCAAATTTGGATTCGTCTGTTTACAATACAGCTTGCTAATTTATTACTATTTTGCATGAGGCACATTATGTTTTGTTTTCATCATTAACCCCTCAGTAGACTTTTTGTGATAACCAAAAACGGCTGGTGATTTGATTCAGGTCAAACAAATCACAAAAAAAAAAAAAAAATTTATTCGATTTTGCAAAGACACGCCATACCAAATTCACCTTTCAACAAGACAACGATTCAAAACACTTTTTTTAAAAAAAAAGGAAGAAAATTTTGGAAATTATGACTTGGCCGTCTCAATCTTCTGACTTCTCTCCCATTTAATTATTAAGGGGGTGAATTGGATAGGAGAGTTCGAAGAGAAAACCCATGGAGAGAGCGTGAGCTTTTTCGGTTTATGAAGAATATTTGAGAAGTTCTGCCATCTACTTCATTTTTTAAAAGCTGTTGGAAAGCATACAAAGAATTTGTAAAGCACTAATGAAGGTAGCTGGTGGTTTTATTGAGGGAAACGCAATATGATACTGTTGTACGATAATTTTTTATAGTCAAGTGCTTATTTTTTTAAAACTTTTTTTCTTTACTGAAACTGCATCTTTTACTTTAAAATTACCCAAAGTATCTCATTTTGAGGTCTTTTTTTAATGCATAGTCTCGCCAAACTTTTTGCCTGTAGTATATATATATATATATATATATATATATATATATATATATATATATATATATATTATAAAGGTAAAATTCCCAGCCTATCGTTCCTACGCATGTGTAGTCGCATCAAAATAAACAAACTTACAAACGCTTCACACGAAAACTTTTACACTTTGTTTTATATCTTTTACCCCAATTTGTTCTTGATATATAAACATTTATATATCGTCATCCTATATATATAGTGATTTTCCAAGCAGATGGCCGAAAAGTATGGGACACCTAGTGAGAATCGAACTCATTACTCAGTCATAATTGTTCTAGCATGACATGCATGTTAACCATTACACCGCCTCGAGGTAACCCCGTCATTATATATATATATATATATATATATATATATATATATATATATATATATATATATATACATATACATATATATATTAGCTTAAAGATGGAACAGAGCTTACTTTAATTCAATTTAATTCAAATAATTATATTGAAGTTTTCGGCTCTTGTTTTGAAACATGAGAACTCTTATGTATCGTGTTGGAATCATATTTTTAATAAATAATTATATTTATGCTCTACATTTGTATCGAGCACTATTTTTAAAAAATAATAACCAAAATACTAAAGAACTTTGGATTATTTACCTAACCAGTTCTTTCTGTATGGAGGAGGCTATATATTTTCACACACACACACACACGCATATATATATATATATATATATATATATATATATATATATATATATATATCCACTGTACCATATGTCCTTGATAAAGACGATAGTTTGATCCAGTGACAGGACCCAAAGAGTGTGAGTTCAATATATATTAAGGTATTAAATCAGTTCAATTGGATCCTAGTAATGTAAAATATTAAAACTGATCCACAAAAAGAGTATTTAATATTACAGAGCAAATAATTAGTTCACAATAAAATCCCAATTTGCCTCATAAGGGGAATAAGCTTATTTCAACGGACGAGATTTGTCAGTCTTATCCAACTCCGGACTGAGTTATTTTGGTAATTTTTTGATTTTATTGCGTACTATATATATATATATATATATATATATATATATATATAGATAGATAGATAGATAGATATATAATATTATAAGTTAATAGACTTAAAATATGGTTTTTCGCTACACAGTTCCAACCATGTTTCAAAAATGGAAGCTAAAAAAATTCGCTTGAGGATGAAATGGAAGTGATGTCTTTAATTTAAGTACAAAATTAAATTAGGGGCTTTTAGCTTCCATTATTGAAACATGGTTGGAACTGTGTAGCGAAAAACCATATTTTAAGTCTATTAACTTATAATATTAATGCTCTGTAAATTTACATTGAGCACTATTTTGTAAAAATAAAAATATCTATAAGAACACCGGATTATATATCTTACTGTTCTTTCTTTTTATTAATATATATATATATATATATATATATATATATATATATATATATATATATATATATATATATATATATATATATATATATATACCACCAGTTATTGAAACATCAGGCTATATATATTCCAAGAGTTTGGTACTGTAGAGGTGATACTAGTTGTTTACCATATTTTTCTTCCATGAATATTCTCTCACAGGCCCCCTTTCGAACTAATGTTTCTTTAGTACGCTGCACAAAGAGAAATAACTTCGTCAACATTTATACACTTAAAGCAAGAACACTTTCAAATAAAATACTTTTAGCCCAGTAGCTACTAAGTTACTTAAGATAGCAAGCATTACTTTCTTCTTTTGTAATTTTCTTTTTTAGTTTATTTTTGTGTCTTCCTGCGTAATACCCTTAAATAAAGGAAGAGCAGTGGAAATATACGTCTGAGTTCCCAACGGCAAAGAGGAGATAATTCATTTTTGCCGAGCATTGGAAATAGGTCAGTGTTTAACTGATATAGAAAAAGCTTTTTGCAAAAAGGGCAGACGCCATCAAAAGTCTTTTTTAAAGCAACACATATAAAATATCAAATAAAAATTTAAGAAAATAAAACTTATGAAAAAAGAAAAAAAAAAATGAACTTATAAAGTAAAAGTTAGCAGGCAAAAATAAAAATATACAGAAAACACTACATTTATAACATTGTCTTCTGCATGAACATTGAAATGGTATTTGTCATAGAATTTGTCAGAATTACAATGACTTTTGAAACTGTGATTCTTGAATAGGCAATTTTGGTCAAATACACAGTTTATGCACATTAGTAACATGAAGACATAAGTAACATTTGTAAACACCGAGTCTTAGCATCAATTCATCTCAAAGGCAAATTTATTCCTGTAACCGTGTTTGTTCTTTCATTTTAGCTCATACTATGACTAGCAGCAGCGCCCGGCGTTGCCCGGGGATGTAACAGTAAGAGATAGATCAAGTATCGACCATCATAAAGACTGAAAAATAAAATTGACAAAGATTATTGTGTAAGGTTGACGGACACGCATGTCTTAATTAGTTTTATTTTTTTTTTTTTTTTTTTTACGAATTAGTCAAACCCAAACTCAAACAAAAACATTATTTTCAATCGTTATGAGTCTACCGATTGAATAGAATTTTATTATAAACAATTGTCTTGTAAATGGAATTTTTAAAGCATTCTGAATGTAAAAATAAAGAAAAAAGTGTGCAAGACAATAAGAAACAGTACCTGCCCCCACCCCAAAAAAGTGAAGCTTTATTGAAATCGGTTGAAAAATGTAGGAAAATCGATCCCATATATAAACGAACACACACACACACACACACACACACACACACACACACACACACACACACACACACACACACACACAAACAAACAACCAACCTGGGTTTTATAATAAGTATAACTCGGTATGAGTTGTCCCCTTTTCATTCTCGCGATAGCAATGTTTCTTAATCGTGTTTTCAAATTGATTTTGTGCAAAAACAATTGTGTTTCACAATTTTTTGGCTCTGTCAGAACCACCGCAAGGTAATTTTACGTAGTCCTGTGAAGTTGAAAAATGTAGGAAATCCGATCCAATATATAAATGAACAGACACACACACACACACACAACCTGGGTTTTATAATAAGTATGATTATTACAAATACCATGTAACCGAGCACCACCTACTTCATAATCGAGTCATCCTGGCGAGAAGAGTAGCTAGACGCCGAGCAGGATCAAAGTCGGTGCTAAAGTTTCGACCCCTCTCCCGAAACTTTGATACGCCCCCCCCCCCCACTCTCTATTTCATGTCGATTTCAAAATTTCCTAAACCGGGGGCCACAAACCTCGAAAGAAAATTGGGGAGGAAGGTCTGCTTTTTTTTAAATTACTAAAAATCAGTGAATTATCCAATTTAAATGAAAATTTCAGTGCGTATTCATTAAACAGATACTTGAATATGAATAGGTGTTTTTTTTTTATTTTAAAAATATCTGAGAAAATGTTATTCTTTTTATAATAACCACCAATATTTTCATGACTAAATTTTACTAAAAAATGTTTAATTCGCAAGTTTTTACATTTCCATAAAGATTAATCGCAAACTCATCGACGCTGAAAAAAAAAACAACGTTTTACAAAGATTCCAACACAACACAAACGGGATTGTCTTAAAAAATTGTTTTAAAAACAGTATTTCCGTTTTCGGGAAAATTCTTCATGCGTTGAAATCTTTAAACATTTTTTTTTTTTTTTAGGCGATCATTTTCTCGGTTTTATCTTTCTAGAAATGTAAAAAATAGGGACTAGAATTTTTATTTTAATTACTAACCGTGGACTTCTGGTTATTATTACTATTAGTAAAAAAAAAACACATCAGAAATCCTTCCTAGAGGATAATCTAGGAAAAAATGGATTTTACTGAGATATGTTATCTTCTTAATTGATTAAAAGAACTGTTCCGAAAGAAAATTACAATTAAAAAAAAAAAATTAGCCCTTCAGCCCCCACTCCCCAGTGAGCTTGGGGCCCCCACGTAGTTGAGGGGTTTGGATTAGTAAACACCAGACCTAACGATTATTATAGTTCATGGCTAACAATATAATTTGGGTAGAAAAAAAAGTAAAACGTACAAAAAGCTAAAAAATGCTGCTGAACCTAGCCCTTTGGGGACTCCAACCACGTCGATGATTCGTGCGTAAACGCACAGCACCCCGGCCATGCAGATAAACCATGTATATTATTAGATGATGACTGACAATGTAACGACAGTTTGAAAATATATTTTTAAAAAATGGCGGAAGGTCAAAAAACGCTCCCTCCGGTTGAGGGTAAGAAGCACTGGCCCTGAGCAGGATTATAATCAAGATCTATCAAAAGGCGTGTCTTGTAGGGACAATGATAATCCCGTAAAATAAGGTTCCATAGTGTGAGGATGAAATTGGATCACTAGGTGGAGATATTCCTAGACTGATGTCAACAGCCAGGACGGACGGTCCTCCTGATTGAATCAAATGTCAGTTTGGATTATTGTACTAATAACACCATTATCAAATATATAAAATCTAAAGAACAAGAAGAATTTTTCTTTTTCCTTTTGCCAATTTAATTCGCCACTTTGACTGAGAACACAATTATCAAAAAATAAAATTTAAAGAACAAGAACAGATTTGAACTGAAGGATTTTATCTCTTCAACGCGAATCAAAATGTAATTATCAAATGATAAGATATTTGTAGTCGAAGAATTTGAACTCCCTAGGTTAACTGAGAATACATTTATCAAAAAAATAAAATTTAAAGAACCAGGACATATTTGAAGTGAAGAATTTTATATTGTCAATGTAAATCAGAATGTAATTATCAAATAATAATAACATTTTTGGTAGAATAATTTTAAATCTCCATCTTGACCGAGAACACCATTATCAAAAAAAAAAAAAAAAAAAAAAAAATCCAAAGAACAAAGCATTTTCAAAAATATAACAAAACTAGTAAGGCTTAATCATTGTATAAAACAGTGTTTTCGCTTCCATTTTCAATTGAGAATTACTAATTATATTTTTATTACTGTGTCAAAAAAAAAAAAACAAAAAAAAAAAAAACGATCAAAATTATTTAGGCTCTTTTTAAAATAAAAACTACGGAGGCATAAAATTGAATTACATCGTTAAAACTTTATACCTTTTTCTTCCAAATAGAATAGTCGTATGAGTTTCTCTAACTTCAGAAGAATTTCTATTACTAAAGCCAGCTTTGGTATTTGTAAAATATTCATATATTTTTCTTATTGTATTCTCAATACCATAACAAAAACAAACTCTATCAACTAATTCTATCAAATGTTCTATTTATTGGATTTCATACAAAGTCCAGACAACTTTTTCACAGCTTTTCCGATCGTCACGCAAGTTAGAACACGCCCTCTCAGTGATGTTAATTTGTTGGCTTCTGAAGAAAGTGAGAACGAGAACTGACAAATAATTCTTGATGATATAAACGCCATGCAACCTAACAAATGATTTATATACCTATATGGAAGCCATTTTATGCTGTCCAATGAAAAATACGACGATTGATTGATAATTACGGTCTCAAATCCTATAAAACAAGTTTTAGATACAACAGCTACAAGTTGATAATGTCTTCAATACTAAAGCAAGTTTTGAGAGACACCGAATAAAGAAACAGGATCCACAAGGATGGGAACTGTTTTTGCTTCAAAATTATGATGTTCTGTTGATAAATAAGTTCTTGAAGGCTATGTATAGTCGATTTTAGTGACGACAAGGAAGTAAGGTCCATTAACAACTTTTTCTTGTTTATACCATTCACACCGTAGAAGTAAAATAAAAAAAAATGTACTAACGTAAATAATAGATAAATTGCATAAAGTACAAGAACTAAAAGTCAATTCAATAGGGTACAACTATTCCTGCATTCACTAAATCTGGTTCTTAATGTAGCAGACGTTTTTTTAGATCTTACTAAACCACGTACAATGAAAAACATTTCTATAATCAGCCTTTTATGCTGACGTGTAAGCAAAGCGCAGCGGTTAAAGTTTTGGACCAACGGAGATAACTACATAAAATGTTTTATTTTTGTTGTCAATTTTTAACAACAAAGAAAATGTATGAACTTGTTGGGGATGTGCAGAATTTATTAATTATGCTTGAAAGAATCAGAAGGAATTTGTGTAGGTTGCGTGACTTTCTGCATCCACAACAAATAAATAAACGAAATTTAAAATACGATTAAGAACAAGACATATTCAATTAGAAACTAATAAAACATTTATATACAATTCAAAACAATATACAAGCAGGATAATTGGTATATGTTTTGTTGGCAAAAATGTGTATGATGTTTTAGATTTCAGAATGTCTCTCTTTGTAATCGTTCATTCATTTGCAGTCCGTTTTAGATTTGTGTTGGTATTAGAATTGTCAATATTAAGTGTCTTTTTAGAAGGAGTTTTTAAGGAGTAATCTACCTTTGACTGTAATGTTTTTAAGGTCGTTCGCACATTGATGTTTACTTAATAGGTAGCGAATATAATTCACTTTGGATAAGCAATGTTCGAGAATCGATGTCCACAGAGTTGGTTGAGTTTTAATTGTGAGTGAGTCAGCGTTGATGTACCTTTGCACGGTAAAATCGTGATTTCGAGTGACCTGGAGTATGTTGGCAATTTCTCTGTGGATGTTCGTCACTGACCGCTTGGGTCAGTCGGCGTCTTCTTTTATAAGTTCTGAAAATCCGACATCGGCTCACTTAAGTTTTGGCGCAATTTCGTTTTGCACGTGAAACTTTCAGAATATAGTGTCGTTGACCAATGAGATTTGTTGGTTCGTCTAGTACGGTTTTAATTGGTTGACGTTTTCCGTACGTAGGCGTAAGATATAGACTGTTCTGTTACTAGGGGTGATAGATAGGAAAAAAGACGAGTCTACAAACTCACTTTTATGTCATTGGTTTTATTACAGTTCTAATTATCACTTTTTAAAACAATAATCATTGCCGAAGAGTGAAGGTAGTTAAAAGAGGTGTCAATAGAAAACCCGTCCTTTTCGCACTTTGTTTCCTCGCGGGCATTAAGGCCTAAATATACATTCATTTATCTTTAAAATTTCAAGATTGATTGATAAGGTCTCCAAGACCATTGAGCAATGTTTAGAACAGCTAAAAATTGAAACCGTTTCATAGTCGATTGATAAATAAGGTTTTGAATTCTATAACAGATTTAGGCAAGACAGAAAAATTAAACTGGTATCAAAATGAAGTAAACATTTATTTATTTTTAAAAATTGAAGTTATCACGATTTAGTCTTACAATTTTTTCTAAATATTCACTTTTGATCAAATAGTGCATAACAATTTCTACGTTTTTATTATTATTATTATTATAAATTTGGTGAATGGCCAGACATTTGATGCCGTTGGGAAGAGAATGCACTACTGGACATTTCATGACTCTCGCCATTTCGATTTTTAATGACAACTATGTGGCCTTTTGTTTTGCGATTATAGAAAAAAACCTCTTCTTTCAGGTCTTATTCTGCGGCCACACGCATAAATTTTTCTTGCTTTCCAACGTCTGAATTTCAATTGGTAGACAACCTTGTGCTGCCCAAAAGTCTAGCGCTTATCACCGCTTTATAGGGGATCTCAGACGTATTGCTCATGGCTAACAAAGATTAATACTCAACGGCATCACACAGAATTTATGTACTGTCGAAAGTTTCTACGTGTTTCTATTCCCACTATTAGCGCCACGGCGTTGAAGGGCACCTCACTTATCAATCAAGCTTTGTAACTATCAGGATTTTGTTATGAGTTTCTCCATGAAAATTATCATTGATTTGACAGGCCAAGATTTGGGATTGTTAATCACATAACAGAAAATGTCTACCATAAAATCAGCTCTGAATAAACTGAGAGAATTTGGTGGAAGAATTCATCAGAAACGAAATTCTGTTTTTAAATCTACACACTTTTATTTTTGTTTTATTGAGTCCTATCCTGAAATCCTGATAATTGTCTCAAGAAAAAGGGCCAACTAATCAAAGATGGCGGATTTGCCAATTTGGGGCATCGAGAAATGATTTCAGATTCAAAAAACAGCCGCCCGAGAAGGAAGAATTCTAATCTATGTCGGTCTTTTACATATTAATCATCTAAACATTATGAATATCTCTCAAGAATTGGTAGTTATTCATTATCTATGTATTTTCTATCTATCTATCTTAGTCTGTTCATTATCTATCTATCTATCTATCTATCTATCTATCTATCTATCTATCTATCTATCTCAGTCTGTTCATTTCTATCTATCTATCTATCTATCGATCTATCTATCTATCTATCTCAGTCTGTTCATTATCTATCAATCTATCTATCTATCTATCTATCTATCTATCTATCTATCTATCTCAGTCTGGTCATTATCTATCTATCTATCTATCTATCTATCTATCGATCTCAGTCTGTTTATTATCTCTCTCTCTCTCTCTCTCTCTATCTATCTATCTATCTATCCCAGTCTGTTCATTATCTCTCTATCTATCTATCTATCTATCTATCTATCTATCTATCTATCTATCTATCTATCTATCTATCTCAGTCTGTTCATTATCTATCTATCTATCTATCT